>CM037153.1:24313205-24545705 GCA_020921065.1 Vaccinium darrowii | reverse complement strand
CATTCACTTGCAAGGTGTTGCAAATCAATTGCCAGATGCTTTTACTAACAAAAAGAGAGTGACAAAGTCCCACATTCAAGTTGCTAACGCTCCATCAAGGATTGATGCTCCTGCAGAATAATCTACTGAGAATATAGCGAAAGCGTCTATATCATGAAAGAAACGTGAAAGACCTGTCGGTGTAAAAGATAAAGCTCCCTGCAAGAGGAATGTTAAATGCAAAGATAACAGTGCTCCCGCAGAGGCTATTCCCTTTAAAAGGGAAGTTCTAGAATGACATAGAATTAGTTCATCCAAAATTTCTCCTAATAGCTCCCTTGTAGAGGAATTTCATGAAGAAAAATCTCTTGAAGAGATATCTTCAGAAGAAGAACACGTATGTAATAATAATGAGATCTCAATTAACTTTGAAGAAATATGGGATAGAACAAAAATTATTGTTAATGATGTATTTTTATTTAACGTCGCCCTTTAAATTACCAAAAGTAATGATGGAAACATTACCAGAAGCAATGAAGAAATTGAATCACAATCCGTCGAAGAATGGTGATGTAGAAAGAATTGGTTGAAATGGAAAGAAGCAATTCAAGCATAATTGAGTTCTCATGCGAAATGGCAAGTATTCAGACCAGTGGTTCAAACCCCTAAAGGGGTACAACCTGTTTGCCACAAATGGGTATTTGTACGCAAGCGAAATGAGAAAAATGAGATAGTGAGATATAAGACACTAAGGATGGCAATCGCGACCGAACCGATGGGTACCCGAACCGTAACCGAAATATTCCCCGTGGGTACGGGTATGGGTTCTGATTTGAGATAACCGAATGGGTTCGGTTAGGTTCTGGGTTGAGCTGAGACCCGAACCGCAACCCGAACTGAACCGAACCGAAATTTTTAATTACACGCTAACCCTTTGTAGTATATGTCAATAACATTTAACCCCTACTATATATATACTGTTATACAGCACAATAGACATTAGTTTAGGGTTAGGAAAACAGACTTCAAGTCGAGAGAGGCGCTCTCTCTCTCACATCGGCTCCTCCAGTCCTCCTCAGCTAGTAACCTCTGTGTGTGTGTGTGTGTGTGTGTGTGTGTGTGTGTGTGTGTGTGTGTGTGTGTGCTGTCAATTGTATATATATTGATGCATATCAATATCTAATTCAGGGTAGCACATTTGAACCCAATTATTTTCTCCATTTCAATCTTATCTAATCACGGTGGGAAAGGAACTTCTGGGTTGACTTCCATTTGCCTCTATTTCATGTTTTAGGTGCATTAATCACAAACCCTACCTTCTCAGATCTGGTCCGATCAATCCCGATCTCGATCTGTGCTCTAGTACATCTCTCTCTCTCTTGACTGAGACTCACTGAGAGAGACGTTCAGATTTGCACTTCGAAAGTTTAAGCACAGGTCAAACATAGTGACGAGATGCATGAATATCACACGGTTAGATGCCCCTTTTTGAAACTAGAGCATAGATGCCCCTTTTTTGAAACCAGATCCAGACTTCAAGCATGAATATCATATGGTTACTTTCTCATCCTTGTTGCATAAGCTAGATGCCCCCTTTTGAAACCACATTTCAAGTGTTTTTGAGTTTGTAGGGATCTTGAAGTATAAGGCCTACTTCAAGTACTAATTTTAAAGACCATAGATTTTTTTTTATTGAGGACAAGCTTTTTACAACTTCACTGGAGGAATACTTGAAATCTGGATCTGGAATGGAGCCAGTGTCCATAACTTATGTCACCAGGATATTGGCTAATAGCACTTTGTTGGTGACATAGCATGATTAGCATTGCATTACTGACCCAAAAAAATTTGGTTAACTTTTGATTAACTTTTGTCATGCTTTGCATTATTTGGTTAACTTTTGTTCCATTTGTTCTTCTTGTGAGCACTGGCATGCATTTTCACTTTTGTTCCGTTTGCTAACTTTTGTTCCATTTGTTCTTTGCATTTTGTTAGGGTTAATCATGTTTGAATCACCTATTGGTTCGAGTGCTCATTCAACAAATTCGGGTGATAGTTCTGGACCATCACAACCACAAAATGGCAGCCCCTTACCATCATCATCACCTGACCATCCAAGTGAAAATGTGGATGATGCTGATGAATTTTGTTCAGATCAAGTCGTCGAAGACAATTCACCTGAAGCCAAATTAAGGAGTAAGTATTGGGCTCATTATAAAAGGGGTGAATTAATGAGGAGTGGAAGGCTTGTTGCAAGTATTGTCCAGCCAAAATTTCTGGAAAAACAGAAAATGGTATTTCACACTTGCAACAACACTATAATCGGAAACACCTAAAGAAAGAAAGCATGAGGCAACAAGTTCTAACAAACAATTTCATGAATCCGTCCTATGGAAATAACTTCATATAGTTTTGATCAAGGGACGGCATGGAAAGAACTTGCAAATGCCATTATCATGCATGAGTATCCTCTTTCAATTGTCGATCTGTTGGATTTAGGAGGTATTCAAAATCCCTTCAACCTTTATTTAAGGTGCCCTGTAGGAACACAATAAAGAGTGAAATATTTAAGATTTATGAATACCAAAAGGAGAAGACAATGAGTTTGGTGGTGCAAAATTCAAGTAGATTGGCTATCACGACGGGTATGTGGACCTTGAGTAATCAAAAGAAAGGCTTCATGGCTGTCACAGCACACTTCATTGATGATTATTGGACTTTGCAAAGTCGCATTTTGAGGTATTTTTAATTTATATTGTCATCTTTATTCTTTTATCAATGTAAATCTTAATTTGTCCATTTATAATTAAACATCAATATTGCATGTTAGGTTCATATATGTGCCATGCCCGCATACAAAAGAAGTGTTGTGTGACCTAGGGCTGTCCAGCGGATCATCCGATCCGCCAATCCGAACTAATCCGAACCATCCGTGAATGTTCGGTTCGGTTCCGGATCGGGAATTTTTTATCTAGCGGTTCCGGATCGAATCGGATCCGCTCGATCCGCTCAATAATCCTTCTTTAATATGTGAAATCCGCCCGATCCGATAATCTGATCCATAACCGATCCGTGAATGTTCGGTTCGGTTCCGGATCTTAAAAACCATAATCCGCTCTGAGCAGATCGGATCCGGAGGATCGGATCCGTATCCGATCCGTGGACACCCTACTGTGACCAATTGTTGGATTGTTTGATGGATTGGAACATCGATAGGAAAATTTCTGCCGTAATGGTTGATAATTGCTCCACCAATGATGCCATGATTGGACTTTTGGTAGACAAACTTGATATGACATCGCTTATGTTGGGTGGAGATTTGTTTCATATGCGATGTTGTGCACACATTCTTAATCTTATTGTTAAAGATGGGTTGGATGTTATAAAGGTGGGTATTGAGAAAATCCTGGATAGCGTAGCTTATTGGACAGCATCACCTAAAAGAGAAGAAAAATTTGAAGAGACGGTCCGCCAAATGAAAGTGAGTTGTACTAAGAAACTAGGACTTGATTGTGCAACTAGGTGGAATTCAACCTTCTTGATGCTTCAAACCGCCCTCCTTTATAAGTATGTGTTTAATCACTTGAGCAAACGAGATTCTCAATATCAATCTATACCGAGTGAAGAGGATTGGGTGTTTGCTAAAGATGTTTGTGAGAAGCTGAATTTTTTTTAAGGCGACAGAGTTGTTTTCTGGATCTAAAGACCCCACTACTAATCAATGCTTTCCAAATATTTGTTAGATTAGACTTGCTTTAAGAAATTGGCTCTATGATGAGAATGCGGTGGTTAGGGAAATGGTCAAAAGAATGGTGGACAAATTTGACAAGTATTGGGCTGTGATTCATGGTGTTGTGGGGGTTTCATCTGTGTTGGATCCTAGGTATAAGCTTAATGTGTTGGAACTCTACTTCTCAAAGTTGTTTCCCGAAAGTTTTATTGAAGAGTTGAAAAAGTTCGTGCGCTTTGTTATAAGTTGCTTAAGGAGTACCGAAATCCTAGTTCAATGGTGGAGGGTATCGGTGAGTCTTCTTCCCCGTCAACTCACATTGATGTTGAGTCATTGACACAATATGATGTCTATATGCTTCAAACGAAGAGAAGAAAGACCATCGATACTGCAAAATTGGAGTTGGATCATTATTTGGTGGAGGATCCCTTGCCAAAAACCCCGGGATTTGATGTATTGAATTGGTGGAAATCAAATGAAGGCAAGTATCCAATTTTGCAAGTCATGGCTAGCGATATGTTGGCTATTCCGGTATCCTCGGTGGCTTCTGAGTCCGCATTTAGTGCGAGTGGTAGGTTGGTGAGTCCACATCGTAGTAGACTTCATCCTGACATGATGGAAGCCTTGATGTGCGCTCAAAGTTGGTGTGTGGGCTTTAGAAATGAAAGGTAATTACTTAGTTTCTTGCATTTTTCTACTTTAGTAACATAAGACTGATACTTAAGAATTTGTTATTTTCATTTTGTTAGGTGAAGCATCGTCCGGGTAGGCCACTATATATGATGATTTGGAATTGGGGGAATCGTGCTTGACTCGTGAGGTAATGTCTTTATGATTTCTTGGACAAGGCTTGCATAATATGTTTATGATTTCTGTTTTGGTATTATAATCGAAGGTAGTTTATGAGAACTTAACTAGTTAACTTGCCATGTTTGAACTTAACTTGTAGAACATGTTCAGTTTTTTTTCCTTCCTTAGTTTGGTAGTCTATTGGTCATAAACAATCATAATATGTCCATGCTTGAGCTTGCTGGTTGTACAAACCATTGTACCTGAAGTGAATTGCTAGTGAAAATGCATAATATGGCCATGCTTTAGTTTGGCAGTTGCTAACAATGGCAATGAAACCTGCTAGTGAACTGAATTCTGTTCATCTGGACCTGAAGTGAATTGCATTCTGGGATTAAAATTTGTTAACTTGCATTGTTCAAGTAATTATTTGCTTAGAAGATTGGATATATGCTGCATTGTGAAGTCTGTTGATCCCATGTGAACCAAACTTGCTCAACTCAATTCAGTTTATATTATCTTATCATATCTCATTGTCTTTGCAAACTTGATAAAAATACTTTCGTGGATTCTCTTGTCTGCGTTTAGTCTTCATAGTGTCCCAAAAGGGACATTTTATTCTATAAACTAGTTTCATAATTGCTATCTTTGTTTACTTGGGTTATTAAGACTCCTATTGTCCCATGCCCCAATGCTACTCATGTGAGCAAACTGCCTTTTATGGTTACCAGCTTTGCACTTGCATGTAACGTTATGATTTTTTATTAATGATTTAAACAGACGTGAATTCTGCATTGTAGTTGGCATGTGAACACTTGAAGCTGCCAAATTTGGAATGAAGGAGTGAAGGACTGAAGGCCTTATGTTTTTTTCCCCTTTATGTTGCTTGAAAATTTGTAATTTGAGCTCACTTACTCACTCCTGTTGTGTAAGGTCTTTTGGAACTATGTATTAAGTAACTGTTGTTAGAACTTACAAGGAATGCTTGCTGTGGTGTGAGATGTTTTGGAATACTTGTTGTTGCAACTGAACTTAGATTTATATCTCCTGTGGTTGTAATTTGAACTTGGATTCTAATTGCTGCAGCTGTGGTTTGTCATTGTTTTTACTGTTTTGGAATGCTTGTTTTGGAATGCTTGAAGGTGCAGGGTGCTTGAAAAGTGAAAACCATTCCTCTCTTTGAAAATTTAAAATCTCAAGGTTCGGGTACCCAAACGGTTCGGGGATTACCCGAACCCAGTTTGGTTCGGTTATGGGTTCAAAATCCCCTCCCCGAACGGTTTTCGGTTCAGTTATGGGTACCTGTTTGGGTTCGGGTAACGGGTTCGGTTATGCTAATAACCGAACCGAACCGCCCCATTGCCATCCTTATAAGACATGACTTGTTGCACTACGTTTTTCGCAGAGACATGGTATTGAATACGAGAAGACATATTCTCCTATTATGGATGTAATCACATTTAGGTTTTTGATAAGCTTGGTAGTAAACGAATGTCTGGATATGCGTCTAATGGATGTTATTAAAACATATTTGTATGGATCACTAGATAGTGACATATGCATGAAAATTCCTAAAGGATAAAAAATGCTTGAAGCATACAATTCAAAACCCAGAACTGTTTATTCTCTGAAGCTACAAAATCTTTATACTGTCTTAAGCAATTTGGTTGCATGTGGTATAACCGCCTTAGTGAATAGCTTATGAAAATAATCTTATTTGTCCATGTGTTTTTATTAAGAGATCAAATTTTGAATTTGCTATTATTACTGTATATGTCGATGATTTAAATCTTGTAGGAACTCCAGCAAAACTGACAAAAACTGCAAATTATCTAAAAAAGGAATTCAAGACGAAAGATCTTGATAAAACCAAATTTTGCTTGGGTCTACAGATTGATCATTTGTCAAAAGGAATACTTGTTCATCAATCAACATATACATAAAAAATTCTGAAACATTTTTACATAGATAAAGCACACCCCCTTAAGCACTCATATGGTTGTTTGTTCACTTGACGTAACCAAAGATCCATATCGTCATCAAGAAGTTGGTGAAGAGCCTTTGGCTCTTGGGTGAAGAGCCTTTGGCTCTTGAGTCCCTGTATCTAAGTGCAATTGGTGCTCTTATGTACCTTCTTAACTGCACCCGCCCCGATATTGCATTTTCTATAAATTTGTTGGAACGATACAGCTCGTCTAACTCAACGACATTGAAATGGTATAAAACATGTATTACGATATCTTTGAGGAACGACAAACATGAGTTTATTCTACCCTAAATGTTCAAAGGCACAAAATTAGTTGGTTATGATGATACTGGTTATTTGTTCAACCCACACCAAACATTCACAGACATGATATGTATTCACTTATGGTGACGCTGCTACATCGTGGTGCTCTGTGAAGCAAACATTGATAACCATTTCGTCTAATCACTATGAGATTCTTGCAATTCACGAAGCATGTCGCGAATGCATTTGGTTAAGGTCTATGATCCAACATATTGTATCCCATTGGGTTTTCTTTAACAAGATTTTAATGAGGCCATCTGAACACACTCGAATGACACAAGAATATTCACTTTGTTCACTTCACATTTCCAAATTTTTTTTCAAAAAGATTCTTTTCCCATCTCTCATCTCTCCAATCATTAATCACATTTCTCTCTCTACTCATATCCCTCTTTCCAATCATTATTTTCATTTCTCTCTCTATCTCTCTCCAATTATTACACTTCTCTCTAATTATTACTTTTTCCAAAAACTCATCCAAACACTATCTCCAAAATATTCTTCTCAAAATTATCAACCAAACACAGCCTGTTTTTTTTTTTCTTCGTCAAAGGTTTTTACCACTGGATTTTCCTTGATAAGGTTTTAATGAAACATTGAAACATATTATTAGTGTTCGTCACGGAGTGTCATGAATAATGCATGTGGATAGCAAAAGTAAAAAAAACAAATAGTGTAGTTGTTGAAAATAATGCAATAGTTTCCGTGATGATTTGTCTATACATACATACATACATTTATATATACACACACAGTAAGTAACCAGTCAGGGATAGTTACGGTCCGGGATTGTCCGGACGAGGCATTTTCCGATCACATTTTGACGATGGGAACCGTCCAATGTATTTAAAACGTGTTTTTAAGGATCCTTACGAGAAATCATAAAAAAGAAAAGACCGGGAAGGGCTCCATCTGAGTAGTTTTCGATTAAATACAGTTTTATCGAAAACTACTCGGATGAAGCCATTTCCGGTCTTTTTTTTGATGATTTCTCGTAGGGACCCTTAAAAACAGGTTTTAAAATTCGACGGTTCCGATCATCAAAATTTGATCGGGAAATGACAGGTGTGGACAGTGTGGACTTTAAGAGAAAGGAAAGAAAAGAAATAACCAGAAAGGTAATGAGAATATGATCGGTCATGGAAGATCGATCCTAATAGTTTTTGAAGAACTGATTTTCATATATATCTTGTTTCAATATTTGCTTTATTTTATGCGCATTTATTTAATTAATGTCTTAGTTTTATAACATTCCGACTATATTAGGGAAAATACGGTTGCATTTTTTTGTGTGGATAATTTTGCTTAAAAATAAAAGGGGTTAAGCGAAAGGGGCATACCCTAGGGAGGGAGGACAAAATCAAAATAAAGAAAAGAAAAGAAAAATTGCGAAAATATGATTACTTGGCAGAAACTCAGATCATATTTTGTACAAAAAGAAAGAGAAAAGAGGAGAAGTGATGATAAAATTTTCAAAAATGATATAGACACATCCTCCCTATCGCACTCCGCCACACCCCCTCATACATGTAGCTCTAACATGTAGGTCGCACTCCGCCACACCCGCTCATACATGTAGCTCTAACATGTAGGGTGGGTCTCTCACATGTGAGAGGGTGTGACAAAGTGTGTTAAGAGAGGGTGTGTATGTATTATGAAAATTTTCACCGTCGAATTGTGGCACCAACAGAGAGGAAAGTGGAGAAGAAGAAACGCTAGAAATCCAAATTCCTACCGGAAAGGCGGAGGGAGAGATTCGAGAATTCGGAAAGGGTGATTTTTTGGTGTGCCCTAAGTCCATGCCGGAGGGAGAGATTCGAGAATTCGAAAAAGGCCATCTTCTCCTGGGCTGATTCACCTCAAATCCCTAATAACACCTCATCTCTCAAAACGTACATTTTTAGAGCGCCTGAAATTGTATCACTCTGTATACTTTTCTGTAGCATAATGATCATCTCCAATGTCGGCTCCGACCTCCCATTCCTCCACTATCATCATTAAACCCTCATCTTCACCATTCCAATCCACCGCCACCACAACCCACCACCACCACCTTCATTCGCACCATCAGCCGCCACACCACCAATTACCAACTTTACCGCTCTCTCTCGGGCCTCCGCCGCCGATTGATCATGCTACTCTTGGGCCTGTGGCATTGCAACCTTTTGGCGGGGAGCCTATGGCTGCAGCAGCAGCGCCACTGGCCCGAGTTCGGCTTGGGGACCTTGTAGCATATGATGGGGCGCCCACAAATGCTTATGTGAGGGCGATTGATTCCTTGTCGGGGTCGTTGATGAGGCATAATGCCGCTGTTATTGAGCTGGGAAGTGAAGATACTGCACTCATGAGGTGTGGGTTAGAGGCTGCCAGATTGTATTTTAGGACTAGGGCTCAGAGTTCAGGCAAGAGTAGTCGAGGTGTCTATATTTACAGGGCAGGAAGGTATAATCCCTCTTTGGATTCTTTCTTTTTTTTATATATATTATCGTATTTCTTTAGCCAAGCCGTGGATTGCTCAAGTTAGGGTTGGAAACGTAATGAGCTTTAGTTATATGTTCAAACACAACCTGTTTATCAAGTAGTCGAAGATCTCAAACAAGCTTTAATCGAGCCATTTCTCAAGTAGCTTGAATTTTCAAGTATTATGAGCTTATCGAGCTGTGCTGTGATGACTTGTTCATATTTTGTTTAAAAGCTACTGAGCTTCAAAAATGGTCAAGCTGGGTTTAGTTAACAAACTGATCTTGAACTGTCTTTTACGGAGCCAAGCACGAGCTCCAACTCGAGTAGCTTTGTTCATTTGTCATCCTTAACTAGAAATAGGTTGTTGAGCAAATGTAGCCAAGGTTTGCATGCTGTTGCTAGTTAATCTGGGAACGTTCACAAGTTTTGCACTCCTGTAGCAAATGTTGGAGCTAGAGTTCAAGATAGAGCACGCTGCACACCTATAACAACCTTTAATTTTGTTAGCATAATCAACAACTGCAGATTACTAGCTTAACCATTTATTTCTAAGCACAAAACTTTGTATGCAGAGGTTGGTTATTTTCTGAACTCTCTTATTTTGCCTTTTGATTAGGATAGTTTTTCATTCTCACGACAGAAAAGAAAAAGAGAATAGGATAATTTCTAAGACATGTCAATGAGAATGGAATTGCACAATCTTTCTCCCCTTCCCCTGAAGTCCATGGGGATCTTGTGTGAGAATTGTGTTTGAAGCCTTCGGGCAACCTAGCCTAAATGAGTTAAAAAGTAAGTCAATGAATAACGAGGATGATGTAAGCTCTTATGCAAGTACCACGTAACCGATCAAGCAATAAACAAAGTTGTTTGAAAAAGGCTTGCAAGCTTATGAAACCTGAACAGAGAGGAGGGAGGTACACAAGAAGAAGATCAAAGAAAGAAGATAGTATAGTGCTCATGCACTTGAACGCACACATGCACGCACAGGGCACCCATGCAATGGGTTTCTTTTTTTTCTTTCTTTCTATTGCACGGTGTACAATAGATA
Organism: Vaccinium darrowii; assembly: GCA_020921065.1. Classification (NCBI taxonomy): domain Eukaryota; kingdom Viridiplantae; phylum Streptophyta; class Magnoliopsida; order Ericales; family Ericaceae; genus Vaccinium; species Vaccinium darrowii. The sequence goes on along the minus strand of CM037153.1, from coordinate 24,535,406 downwards.
AAAACTAGTTTTTTTAGCTATAAAACCTTGATGATTGTGAAAGAAGATCAATGAAACGTTGATAATCTGGACACTATTTTCCCTGCTCACATGTCATCATCTCATGTAAGCATGCACACCTTTCCCATTGAGTCCTTTGTGATGTCATGTGCGCAGCTGAAGCAGATGTTGATGCATCACATTGATAAGAATAATGGCAGCTCTCTCTCTCTCTCTCTCCATGCTTTTTAAGCTCTAGAGAAATACATGTCTCAAAAACAACTTGCTGCTATGTTGGGGCATTGCCATTCGTGTTCTCCTAGCTTTGTTTGCTATAGTGGTGTATTGCTACTCTTATTTATTATCTTTCTTTTCTTATTAAAGTGGATTGCAATTCTTGTAATAATCGTTATATGTGAACTTAGAGGCTACTAACTCCTGTGATAGGGCTTTGGAAGATTGGGATTCTTCACCCCCATGCATGGCTGATATCTTTAGATGCATGGGGAAGACAGCTCGTGCAGCTCTTTCTGCAATAGCAAGGCATCTTCGTTTGCGAACCGAGTAAGCATGGTTTTCTTGTCTTTCTAGTTTCTACTTAAGCACTCACTTTTGCATGTTTTGGTCCCAATTTATTTTGACTTCTCAATTTGCTTCTTCTGAAAAACAAATGATGCAGTGTTTTTAATCATTTACTTGATGACAACCCATTGCCTGCTAACGAGGCATCCTCATCAGTGCTGGTTGCAACTTACTCTGCCGCGTCCTGGCAAAATAACAAAGGTGATGTTGGGGGAGGCAAGCCACCGCCAAATGGGGAAGTTGAGAAGGGATTGCTGACATTGATTTCCTCTGATAGTCCTGGTCTTCAGGTGTGTTTTTCTAGTATAACTCTGCATAAAGTAGCTCTTTTGTTTGGGTGAAGAAATAAATGGATATCATCATGCATAAGAGTTAGACTACTTTATTTAGAATACTCCCTACCATCTCCCTTTTTTAGTCCCTTGTGGGAGTTCTAGCATTTTAAGGGGACCCATAAATGTTCTTGAATTCAAATTCAAAACAGGAATTCCAGTCAGACTCTTCTATTTTCGTTTATAAATATACATTTAACAACTAATGAGGGTTACTTTGGAAATTTAAACACTTTTTTCTTCGACTTTCAAATAGAACTATGATTTTGTAACATCCCAAAATGAAAAATAGGACTAGGACGGGGTGAATATTCCAACTTCTAAATTCAGGATTTTAGATGTTTTTAATACATGTATTCACAAATCCTGTTGGACAATCGTTTTTCCTTTTCCATAGGTTTGTGATCCCAATAACCGTTGGTACCTAGCAGATGGTGGATCAGCTCCTGGGGATCTTTTGCTTCTCACAGGCAAGGCTCTCAGCCATGCAACTGCTGGTCTGCGGCCTGCGGCATCATATAGGGCTGCCCCTGATTATTCTTCTAGCAGAAGTAGTAGTGGAAGGTTTTGATTACCCTTTTCATGGATAAGTTGTTAAGTTGATTGACTTGGTTCTGATGCAAACATTGTTACTGTTCTGAGTACATTTTTTTATGAGGCATCTTCTCGTCAGTTATGGAAGCTTATTCTGTTGTTTTAGGACATCATTAGCATTCAAGTTAGTACCCCAGGGCAATGCTATCCTGGATTGTTCTCCTATTGCCGCGGCTGGCCATGTCATTCCTCAGAGCTATGTACCAATTGCCGTTAGCCAGTTTATGGATGACCTTTCAGCTGAGGAAGATGTAATGTGCACCCGTTCAGAAAGTAATAATGTAAGTCTACTTGAAAAGGACTTGCCTGGGTAAAAGAAATTATAACACTGGTAAAATTGAAGACAAATTTAGTGCGACTGTTACCATCTTCTAGTACATGCAATAAGCCTATAACCTTCTAAATTCTTGGAAGGAATAGAAACATGTCACTTGTAGGGAAAAAAAAGAGGAGGAAAAATATGGGCTATTTCCGCATTTCGCATTGCACATGCCACTGCTTGCCCTTTTAATGATTGTGAATAAAAGTTGGCATTCAACGATATTGTACACTTCTGAATAACATGGGAAGATGAATGGAAGGAGTTGTCATAAGAAAAGTGTTTTTTCTTAAGCATTTCTACATTTATGGTTTTTTTTTTACTATCCTTGGAAATTTAGCTCACCCAAATTGAATTAGATTAGCCTAGGAGTTCCATGATAATATGACTAGCTATCTTTTTGGGGGACATTAATTATGATAGACTCTTTGTCAACACATTTTTATATTGCGGTGACCTTCCATTTGGTCATAACTGTTGATATTGACAAAAAAAAGGTATTTTATTCACGAAATTGTGGTGGTTGTGCTTGTGCATCTCTCAAATATCTGGTCTAGAGATATATACATTTACCATCGTCACAGATCTCCATTTTTTTTTTTTGAAGTGGAGATTTTCAGTTATTGACATGCTCCTTGTCCATTTTATTTCTAAGACAATATTTCCAGTGCTAATCGGTCAAACAACCTTTCTCTGACCTCTTTGGTTATCAGTTAGTAGGCTATTGTATATCCTAATCCTTCACTATCTATCTGTACGTATTGGGATTACAAAGTTCTTGACTTTTGCTTTATGTCTTATTCTATCCCATGCTTAACCCTGCGTCGTATAGTCTTCCCTGCCCTTGTATAATGATAGCTATGGATTGTGGATCACAGGTGGCTCGAGAAAACTTAAATAGGGAATGGTCGTTGAGAAGCGTACTCTCAGATCCTTTGTCGTGAGTAAACTTTTATTTTCTATTGCTTTTGTTTCCATGCTTTTTGTTGTTTCTATTCCAATTCTAACTGGAGCAAGGTTCTAGAATGGAAGTACATTTGTTAGGAACCATGCAATGAAACAAGATTTTGTCTCCTTGTCTTTTTCTAAGGGGCAGTCATGGTTTTTAAAAGGAGTCACTACGTTTATGAGTCAATTAGTTTCTGCATTAAATCCAATCTGGATTAGGCCAACGTTCATTTTGATTGCACGAATGTGGTTTATGAGTTATTGCTGACATTTGGAAAACTGCTTTCTTCTCGATAAGTATAGCTGGTTCCTCCTAATACATGCTTGTAACAAATACTAAAAATGTTATAAAAAAGGGGGATGATACTCGTGTGATTGATAGGTGAACTTGCGCATTGAAAAAGGATGATGGTATAGACAGATTAATTTTGTGAACTTTGATGTTCCTGCCTTGAATTATGGTTAATTGTAGAAGGGCCTAGACCATTAGCATAAAAATTTGTGAAGTTTGGTATTCTTTTGGGTAATTGACAAGTAATTTGATTGCTTAATTCCAGTACTAGACATCGAGAATATCTTCATAGTTCCCGAGGTAAGAAGTTTTCATTTAGAGCACTCACATTTTAATGTTTTAGTGATTAGAAATGCTAGTTATTTTACGGATGTCTTCCATTTCCCCCAATTAGTACATTAATATCCTAGCAGAAAGGTTGTTTTGACTTTTGAGACATATCCTTGTTGATTGTAGATGCTTCGAATTTGTCATATTATGCAACTTCCATGAACAACTCCTTACTGCCAGGTGTAGCAGAATTGAGTGGCCGTCTAGGAATATGGCGAGCTCTACAATGACTTTAGAGTCAAGACTACCAGAGCTGGAGGAGAGAGCTTAGGGCAGACTTAGAAGTAGAGATGGATGACAGTCGAGAGTGGTCAACCACAGTAGTGCTTTGAATGGCTCACGGCGCACCAAGGCGTAATGGTCCCTTGAAGCCTTGGCGTGAGGCATGCGGTGAGGCGAGCGCCACATCAAAGCAAGGCGCAATTTACTATAACAAGTAGTATTCTGATATAGGCAGAACTTTCAACACAAGCAAACACTTTTAAAACTTTCAAATGTCATAAAACATGACCATTTCAATTTTTAAACCACCAAGTACTAAGCAAAATATATCATCCATAAAAAGCTAACATATAGACGTTTAGCTTTAGAGACGACAATGAATTACGGTAATCAAATATCGATTCATGCATGCCCATTAATCATCCTCAACACCAATAACTTCAACTCCATCTTCATCTTCTTCATCGTCATTTGATTTTTATCTTTCCATCTTCTTCTTCTCCCTTAGCTGGAAACAGCGCAGAGGACAGCAAATCGACTTCAAGACTATAGGGTTGGCTGCTGCTATGATTGAGGAGTTGCCAATTCCAATGGGGCCTTATTTTAATATGTAGATAGGTAGGATATGCCTAGGGGGATCTCTTTTGAGTATTTGTAGCAGCATATTTTGAGGTCAATATGGGGTCCCCTTGCATTAGAGCTCAGAGAATTCCCGTGCGTGATATGGAGGGGAAGCACCGTGCTCCCTTATATTCTCTATAGCATACACAGATGATCACAGTTTTTGATGTTTCTAATAAGATGCTACCATGGTAACTGGTTCACCTTGCGAGTGCTTTTAGCCCAAAAAAAAAAAAAAAAAGAAAAGGAAAGTTTCACTTCAACTAGTCATAGTTGTACTATCCTTTCTTTTCACGTTGGCATGTGATGGACTTTGCATTGAATTTCTAAGATGGTGAGGATGCTCACCACTATAAACAACTTGGGAGAGGTCTTTGGCCTAGATCTCTCTCTTTTTTTTTTTTTTTTTTTTTTTTGACATTTTTGTTTCCCGTCTGCCTTATCTTCTGTGACTCTACATGCATGGATGTTCACTTCTGTTGGGTAGTTTTATATTCTTTCAGGTTTATTAGAAACAACTTCGTTTGTGGAGAAAATTGGTAAACATTAACATGGCATGATATGTAGCCATTTGAACATCATGAGTTGTTCATCATTGCTACTCCCATCTCTTAGATAGTTCCAAGCAACATAAAAATACCCTAGTTGTCTGACTAGTTGAATACATTTATTTTTTCACCTGTTTTGATGATTAACTTTATAGTTGTGTTACTTGTGTAAATGAATGCTGGAAACCCTACACATGTTGATGAGATTCATTTACTGGCACGTGCTTTGGTGCAGTTCACGCTGGATGCCGTAAGAATCACAGGATGGAGGATAGTTGGCTTCCTTGCCACTTGGCCTTCTTTGTGGACAAAAAATGTTAAATTAGCTGTTGTCTGCTGTACAGTTGCCGAATTGATTGCTTTTTAATGGGCTCATACTTTGCTGTTTGTTGTCTGCAACTCTGCCAATTTGATTGTCTTTTCAGATAGCAACCTCAGAACCATTCTACTTTTCAAGATTTACCTCATATTGTATGGGCTTTTGCAACCCTAGCTGTCATAAGACCAATTGTGTAGATCCTTGCTCTATGTTTTCTAAAGTTGTATTAGATCGGGACTACTCGAATGTGTCTTACTTTGATTCGATTTGGAAATGAAGAATGGAATTTACATTGATGTTGCCACCATTGTTTCTGTGAGTTTGAAATGGACTTGCACATATTTACCCCCTAAAAAATTGGACTTGCACATGCCTTAGTTTCTGAAAGAAGTGCATCGCTAACCTCTTGGATATTGGAAACTTGTTTCTTATGAATTTTTAGACTTGTTTGTCTTGCAATTCTCAAAATTCTGCCAACTAATTTCATCTTCTTAATTAATTGTATTAGTTTCTAGTAAGAACCAACTTATGTTTCCTTCTTTTTGTTGTTGTCCTCATTCTTTAGTGGTGCATTCCTTGAAGATGCTATGGTCGTTTCATGTGGACATTCATTTGGTGGCGTTATGTTGAAGAAGGTCTTAGAGAGGGTAAGCAGTAGTTTCTTATTTTGGAAGTATTAGAAACATCTAGAAGTTGCATTTTGATGGTTTAGTCATCATTCTCTTTTTATGACGGCTTTAATGGCTTCAGCTATGGATAAATTAGTCTATATGGAGTTGGAAGAGATTATCTGGAAAAAATTAAGTGAGAAGCTTGATGAGAAATTCATTCACGTCTTGTTTATAAATAGAGATCTCTTTCATACTTTTGAGGAATGATGAAGTGTCCAGTGTAATGGAACTAAATTCATATGTCTGCATTACAGTCAAGGTGCACCCTGTGCTTTGCAGAAATCGAGAGCAGTTCTTTGATCCCTAATCATGGTACATTTCAGTTTTTATTTACCGGTTTTGCTAACCATCATCCATTGTAATCGTCGTACAATGCCAAAATAGTTTTCAATACAGATTTCACAGATATTGCTAAACGTACGCAGATTTCAGTATACTCTTTACAGATATCAATGCCCTATTTTCAGCATTTTCTTTTTAGATCCCTTTCTCTCTCTTTCGTATTTAACCTGTTCATTCAACCCTAAAGTTTGATTTTGTCCACAGCTCTGAGAGCTGCAGCTGCAACTGTGAAGCACGAGGACGAGAGGAGGCTTTTCCACAATGCAGCTCTTCGAAAACGTCGCAAAGAAATGGTTGACCGGATGGATACAGCAAAGACACAAAACAGAGTACATTGTTGATATAAATGAGTATAGATTTATGAACAATTAGGAAACACCTTTCCTCACACATTCATAAATTGTGTTCTCATCCATTAACACTAGAAATGATGAATTTCTTGTTTTTGAATACTTGCATTCTCGTCTTTTTGAAATTTTTAAATCTCAAAATCTAAATTTTCTATAATAAGGTAAATTTTGGGGGATAATCTCTACTCGGTCGTTACATATGGAAGCTTGACCCCCTGAGTTGCATTCAATACATTGATTCTTAGAATTTTTTTAAGTTAATGATTTGGCATAACTCCTTTTAATGTATGGAGTAACTGGGTGTTTGTAAGAAACAGAAGCATTTGAAAGAAATCAATATGGTTACATCAATATAGTTAAATATGTTGTATTCTACGCCAGTGAAGGATGGGTGACACAGGATGAAGGATAAACTCAGCTTACCAACAAACTGATCATATCCTTTCCCTATCTCCAAACTAAACAAATCCTATCCAAATGAAAAAATAAATAACTTAACTACCAATCACAATTATTGGACAAAAAAGGCAAAAAGATTATTCCCGCGCAACTTGACCCCGAGGCTTCCAAAGGGGACCACGAGGCTTCCAAAGGGGATTAATTCTGCTTTAACCATTTAAGGGCTGTGCCATTAATGGGGGTTGTGTGGTGGACTCGAAGGGGCATAAGAGTGTTTTCATGATAGGAAATGGCCAAACCCATAATAATATAACAAATTCGTTCACAGAACTACTTTTGACTAGAAATAAAATGTTATTCAGGACAATGGGGATGCTGGTGGCGATGACGGGCTACAGAAAGGGGTGCAGTATCCCTTTGCAGTGAATGAGAAAGTGGTAATCAAGGTGAGTTATCCAACTCCCTACTTGTAACCATATCAACGTATGGTGTAGTTCCTGTGGACATGGAAGAAAAATACTAAATAGCTTTGTTGTGCAGGGAAATAGAAGAACACCAGATAAATTTGTTGGGAAGGAAGCAATAATAACATCACAATGTCTTAATGGCTGGTAAGTTGTCCCACTTCAACTCAAATTGATGTATGACAAATTGTCAAATTGAGATTCAGAAATTCTAGAGATGGTTTTATTGCCTTGGTGAATCTTTTCTTGTCTTTCACTGCTTTCTAGGTAGCCTCATAGGTCATCATGTTTTTCTCCTCATTCCCACTTTCTTTTGGCGTCTGTTGGACCTACTTCCAAAAAATTAGATCAAATCTCCCTTTTCTGGTCCCTTCAGTGTGAGTATTGTTTGATGATTATCCCAATCAATGCAATAGCCATCTCCTTATCAATGTTTTCAAGTTGTATTTTATCTGAATCCATATTTCCTCAGGTTCACCTTTACGTCCTCCTTTCTGTTATCACTGTGCATGCGATTTTCTTAATTTTCTAAATATCTTACTAGCTGCTCTTCCATTTGGTGGAGAAATGCTTTCCGGGTGGATGATCATCTAGGAATATTGAAAGAAGATACCATCCAGTGACATGAATGTTTTATGTCGAGGGAGCTTAAGCAGATTCCTAATGGCTAAAAGCCTAAAACGGATTGGTTAATTGCTCATTGATTGCTTATTCTCTTCTGACATGCATAGAATCTTGCGTCGATCCTCTTTTCCATCATTTCATAGTTTGTTGTGTACTTGATGACCTCAATTAATTTCATGGGTTTGCTGTTGAAATTTATTTAGTTGTCCATTAGATTGAGAAATAGTTGTTACTCAGCAGGCAATCCGATAGTGGGTGGGTGGGTGGCATGTCATAAAATGGAGTAAATGTATCAACCTATGAAGCATGGACACCTCGCGGAAAGTCATGGACCCGTGTTGGATACTTGTCGGGCTGCGAGCCTGGACATATTTCCGACACTCAAATCTGCATGGTCTTTTTTTCTTCAAATTTAAAATTGGACACTCTTGAGATACTTTACAACAGTCTTGGGACACCCTAATGAACAGTTGGGGGACAGGTCACAGGGTGTTAAAACACAATGGTAGGTTCTAGTTAAAGCTTAGGACATTCTTCTTCAAGTATGGTAGATGTTGGTTGATAGTATATCTAAAACACGTATGAATAATGAATTGCTTTTTGTTGAAATGCTTTTCTAATTGATGCAGTGACATTTGTGAATAAAGCATTTGCAAGTTTTTTTTTTTTTATTGTAATTTAAGTTTTAACTTTTTACGTTTTCATCTTAGCATCCGGTATAGGATGAAAATACATTGAAATATTTTTGGTTTGTGTCCCGACTCACCAATGTGTCATGCCTTTGATGAGAATTTGTGTCAGAGCGTTGTTGTCGTGCAAGTCATATCGCATGTCCGTATTGGTGCTACATAGGCGTCAACACTGTGTAGTCTGTGTTCAACTCTTACTTCTTCAACCTGGAACTGACTCTAACTTGGATCAAGGCAATGCGTTCATATCGAGATTATTTAGCCCAAATCAGCTATTTGAGAGTTCTGTTTCAATAAAGATAAATCAATGAGATCGTCAATTAACTTGTAATTTTGAGGGAAAGGATTGAACATAAAAACCTCAATGAATCACGTTACCTCATCGGCTATTGCCAAACCTATTTTGTGGCTAACATCTTTATTGTTCGTAGTGATGGTACATAAAGTCTACCTCCATTGAACTTTCTCGTATTACTAGGTTTTCTTTTCCCCCATTTTTTCAGGTATTTGCTCAAGATTATGGGTACTGGGGAAAGTGTTCGCTTGCAATACCGCTCTCTTCAGAAGATTCTCAGCTCCCAAGCTGTTGACGATGAATGTTTGCCTCAATCAAATCAAGAAACCGGCTGATCATTTATTACGCAAATCCCCAGCTTTCCGCTTTCCCCTTTGGTGTATATTTAGTGAACTTGCCAGTTCTTGTTTGAAATGAGATGTGGGCTTTCTTGTAGTTTGTGAAAATACTTATTAACCATTAAAAAAAGTAGGTTGGTTGTAACCACATGTTTTTAGACAGTAGTGTAAGAATAGAAGAGAGGATTGAACAACTGCATATCCACACTTGTGATTTGTTAACAATGCGCAAGCCAAGATATGGAGATGTGTGTCTAACAGATCGAATGCAAGTATAGGAAGGTTTTAACCATGCAATATGGGGGCTTTGTCGATTTTGATTGACGTGGCTTTTTGGATTGTTAATACAGTAATGGTTAGTGTTTAGTTTCACAATTGGTTGTGTGGATATGTGAAATCGCAGTTTCTTGAATTCACTTATTCATTCCATTGAATTCATGCAATTGTTAGCGATAACTTGGAATATAGTAGTAAATTGGAAGTGAAATTAGCAGTTTCATAGCAGATTGTTAGTGCGGCGTTGGAGTTCACAACATTTTCGTAACCTGGGAAGGTTACACTCCTGCAAATATTGTGAATGTTTACAACCAAACCGGAAGAATTCGTTCGGAGTATTATATGATGCTGAGATTTTACTCTCTCCACATTAATTACTCTTTTATCATTCTAGAATTAAAATCTCGTCATCTAGTATGTGAATCCGCCTCTGTTTCTGTTTTCTATTTCCCCTCTTCAAAAGTGGCTCTAATTTTGATTCAGAACTTACCCTGTTTCATACCCACACAGAACGCATAATCTATAGACATCCGATCAATTAATTTTAACGTAGTACTCCGTAATTGACCTTCTCTGATAGCTTAAGCGTGATACGCCGATCATCGGGGTGTCTCTCTCTCTCTCTCTCTCTCTCTCTCTCTCTCTCTCTCTACTGCAAACCCTAATTGTCAAATCTAGATCAAACACGACAGTTTCAAACAGTTTGGAACTGAGCTCAGACCCTGATCTACTCTCTCCATGGGAAAGAAGAAAACGAAAGGGCGAACGATAATCTCATTCCTACCTTCCTTCCCATATTTCATTTACCAAACCACATAGGAGAACTAATTTCATTTTGGCTTACATTTCTCATCACAACTTTCAAGGCTCTTTCTACATTCCTCTAACATGCCATTTCTACTGCACAAAACTCTACGAAACGTTCCGTCAACGCCGTCAGCCAAACGGTCCAAACCCTCAGAAAATCTCCCCATAGCAGCTTCAACCTCCTTAACAGCGTTCCCCAACTTCTCAGCATTTCCCTCACCCTCTTCGTCTTTGACCCCTTCAACGACGCCGTTGATGACCTCACGCAGCGCCCTCACGCGCTTCTCCACGTCACCAACCTCCTCCAGCGCCCAACCAGCCTTCTCTCCTTCAACAAATCGCCGATTCAGATCTCTCAACGACTCACTCCACAGGAACTCCGCCGTGATTCCACACGCCGCCGTATCATCCGGTACAACCCCGTTCAAGGCCGCTACCGCAACTCTCGCGACGAACACCGTCAGAACACCGACGGCGCAGATCGTGCGGTGGATGACATATCCTGCGCTCGAGATCTTGCCACGTGGAGGCAAACTACCCCCAACCACTGCAACCAGATCTCCGATTAAACTACCTGATCCGTTCAAATCAAGAGTCCTCCGTTTCCTCATAGGTTTGTTCTCCCAATCGGAAAGCAAGTCCTTGGCTCTCCGGAGTTTTTCCGGCGCCGGCAGCTGGCCGGCAAACTCGAGGAGGTGAAGAACGAAATTGATTACGAGGCGGCGCTGGCGTAAACGTTCGATCTCGAAAGAAATGGAATTGCAGACGTCGAGGATCTTGACGGTACCGTCCAAATACAACGACGTTACGTCGTCTTCGGAAGAAGACCTGAGGTTAGTGATAAGGGCCTGCGCTTCGGCGTGAGTGGTGGAGAGGAAATCGACGGCCTGAGAGAGCCAAGAGAGGCTGGTCGACGATGACGACAACGGATCGGTGGAGATCGGCGTCAAGGATTTCAGACGGCGGAGGACGCTCTCGTCGAAGGATTTTTGAGAGATGAGATCGAAGTTGTTGGGCAGAGACCTTTTCGTTGACGATCGGAAGGGCGTAAACGACGGGAAGTGAGATCTCTTCGCGATATACATGGTGGCAAAAAGTGCTGTGAGATTTGATTGTTTTCTCCCGGGAAAGTGATCGGAAAATTGGAATTTCCGAGAAAATAAAGCGAGCAAAGATTGTTTGCGGCGACGGACAATATATGGTATAGACTTTGCGCGTGCGGATACGATAAGTCTCTCTCTCTCTCTCTCTAAAAAGAAAGTAAAAATGCAAGACGCGGACCCGACAAGGGGGAATTGCGTAGATGCTTCGTATGGGCGGGTGTTTGGGACTTTCGGTTAGGTTTGGATATGATCTGATGAGATTACTTGAATGACCTTTGCTTGTTTCACTTTCTCTCAGTGACAAGTCGGTTATTTTTTGATTTTGGAGGGGTGTAATCGGTAATGTCAAGTCTAGGGGCTAGGATTGTAGTGGAAAGTAAGGTATCCCGACACGAAAAGTTGTAGTGGAGAGAGGGAGGACCAAAAATTCCAAAGGACATACGACCGTATCGTATCAAAATGGGGAAACTCACACGTTATCGGAAAAAGAAAAAGAAAAAGAAAACAACTACTAACAAAATGATGTCCGTGATTTGATTTGGTTTGGTTTTAGGGGGAGGTTTTTTCGGTAATGATTAAAAATAGAAACATGATCGAGAAATGAAAGTAATAATTGTAGAGAAAACTTGCTGAATTTGCACTGAACTACTCAAATAGTACTCCCTCCGTCCCGCAAAGTTTGTCACTTTCACTATTCCAGCCCTATGAAAAAATTGATTATTTCTTTTAATCTGTAATGTTTTATATAAGCAATATGGATCTCGTTTGATAGATTTTAATTAGATCTTTTGAACAAAGTTTTGAAAATCACATAAAACGTTATGAATTGAAAGATATAGGCAATTTAAAAATGGCACGCACTCCCGAAAGTGTCAAACTTTGCGGGACGGAGGGAGTACATATTTTAAAATTAATGAAGTTCTTGAATTTTATATAATGATTAACTAGTTCAGGATATCAATACACATTTACGGATAACAATATACTTTCGTGGATATTAAAACACTTTTCTTGAAGATCTATACACTTTCTATTTATTATCCTTCACCTATTGAGTTGAGGTTCGTATTTTCCTAATACTAATAAGACCAAAAAATTGGGAATTCAAAGAAAAAGAATAAACCATGCAAATGTGTGGGTCCCACTACAAAGTGATATCATGCTTACCTCTGGAATACACTTTTTGATAAGCATGACATCTGTGGTGGGACCCACATATTTCAACCAATAGAAGGGAGGGTTTGGAGGGTGAACAAAATTGTTCTCCTATAGAGGATAAAAGGGTAATTGATATTCACACCCCCAAATTATTATCCACACTCCTCCTTTTGTCTTTTAGTGACATTTTCTTGTGTAAAAATTTCACTATAAAACAAAAGGGGGTTATTGATAACAATTTGGGGAGTGAAAATCACTTCCAAAAAAAAAGTAGCAAAAAATTTCAACTGGGAAAAAAAAAAATACCCTACACACAAGTCACAAGACTCACAACCACATTAGTCCAGGTTAATCTTCATATATGTGCAGTCTTGCTGTTATAATTTATGGGCTTATGAGAAAAACTCAAGGGGTCTGTGGTATGGAATTATTGTAAAATTAGGAAAATGATTTTGGCACTCTTTAAATTACTAGAACCAAAACTAGATTTTGAGTGGTCGGTTTGATTCTAATTCGGTTTATCCGATTCGGTCCGGTTTGCATGTTTAGTTCTGTTCTGTTGATGGGCTAACTTGCATAGAAGAATCACCAAAAGAAGAATCAAGATCTGCAGACTTGTAGTACAAAGTTACACACACACACACACACAAAAAAAAAAATTATATAACAAATCTACACACACATATACACACAAGATCTACAGAGAGAGAGAGAGAGAGAGAGAGAGAGAGAGACAGAAACGAATGGACAGAGTCGACGACGAGGGCGATGGACGGACGGAGTTGATGATGATGGACGGAGTCGACAATGGGCCGGCAAAGATTGGAGAAGAGTAGTACTCAAAGTCTCGATTCTCATTGATTGTGAAGAAGATGAAAGCCATGACCCTTGCTTGAAGGGGGTTGATGATCCGATCTCAAAAGGGAGGGAGGGAGGGAGTGAGAGAGGGGAGGCGATCGTCGTCGCATCACCAGATAAGGTTGGGGGAAAATGATGGGATTTAGGGTTACTGGAAGTTAAAACATGCATATGTGTGTGTATTAAATAAACCGGTTTTGTTCGGTTCGAACCAGCACAAAAATCTGCAAAAATCGGGAATTGAACCGGATTTACATTTTAGAATTTTGGCGAACCGGTGTCTGAAAAAGACAAAAAAAAAAAAAACGGTTTTGACCGGTTCCCCAGTTGGGTTTGTTTTCCTTCTTTTTTTTTTTTCACCCGAGACACCATGGTTAGACACCATAGGATTCAGAGTCCTTAAAAAGGAACGTAGAGAGTATACTGGAATGTTCTCATTAAAAATACAAAGTGTAACATCAACACTCTAACCAAAACATACAATCAAAAAAAAAAAAAAAAGCACCAGTAAACCGATCTTTTACGGTGGAAAAAAAGAATAGCCTTTATTTTTCATATGAGAGAGAGATATATCAGCATAGTCTGGGGAGTCCTTTGTAATTATAAGAAACATGAGGAGGGGCAGTAGCATTCTTGACAATCCTAGACATCTTACCCTTCATCTCTCTACACTCTCTCTCTAACTCCACAACTCTCCATTGCATCCTCTGTAGATTTAATCTCATATCTTCTTCTTGATTATTCCCCTCCTCCTCTGGGCAGGACGAATTTACCCCTTCGTACATGACCATCTGGGTGTAGTTTCTGATAAATGGTGGAGTTACAATGGTGGTAGTTTCATAGTTATTTTGATTGAACTCTGGTTTTGTTGGGAGTAAATTGGTAATTATAAGGGGATGTTGAGAAGCCAGTGCTTGTACGGCAATCCTAGGAGGGATTCCAGGGTTTTTAGCAAGGTCTTTACATGCTGCCAAGCTCAACTTCTCGTAATTAAGACATCTACATATCCTTGATCTCTCCTCGAGTGAAAGTGCTGGGTGAGACTGCAAACACCAAAATTGTACTCCATCTAAGTAATGGTGAAGGAATGAGTTACTACAAATAACACTCTCTCCGTTTCATACATAATGACGAGTAGTGTTATTTTTCGGACAAAAACAAAAAATATATAATGCAATTTTGGTGCAAAGTTCTACGATTGTTTCTCACCAGTTGAAATGTATAAATTACTTCTTAAAATGATATGATAAATAATTTCGATAATTGAAGTAGTCGGGCTCATAAATGGGGCCCGATAACAAGATCCGGTCCCCATAAGAATTACTCCCGTTGTCTTGTCTTATATATAAAATCACATGTGGTGCACCAATGGAATAAATCGTAACATTACGGCATCAACGTACTAAAAATTTGATTATACCATTGCGATCACATTTGGATACCATGAACACCCTTTGTTAAGTAGAACTTCACAAGTAATTTATTTTTTGTTGGCATATCAGCTCATTATATCATATTCATTAGGGCTACCTCACATCATTAGAGTAAACCGTTATTGTAATTTTTTAAATGTAATTCTCGTATTGCTTGATAAGAGTGACGGAGAGTATTAATTGTATTAGCAAATAAGAACTATTCAATTTGCCTTTTATTGGAAATAAAAAATGGGGATTAATGTCCTTTGATTCAATAGTACATAATTTATGAGAAACCAAGACTAAAACCTCTTTCTGAAGTCCAACAAGAGGCACATTTTCCAAAATAATTTCGAAACTGGGATGATAAACAGGAAAAAGGGAAATCGTGGGGCTTGAATTAAGAAACAAAAATTGGCTTATCTTTCAGTACTATTTGTCGTCATTATCCTCCTCCCCCCACCCCGCCGGCCAATTAATATGAATGCTGTGACATTTTTCAAAGATTCACTACTTTTATTTACTCATATATGAATTACGGTCTTTTGGGAAGTACTTTCTGAATTATCATCAGCTTGTTATTAAAAGCTGCTGCTTTTTGTCACGTAAACAGATAATTAAAGATTTAGACGCGAATTGATGTGGGTATAAATGAACATCAATTGATTTGCACGTTAAACAGTTGTCACCTATATTAAACTGGGAAAAGAAAATGTATCTAAGAAATGGCTTAAATTGCAACAAATTAACACCCAAAAGTCATGATCTATTGTGAGTCAATCATAAAATACTTACTATAAAATGAAGTTAATGGAAATCTTGTTGGTAAAATTTCGATATGAGAATTGTAATCTTGACCCATATCATGAATAGCTTAGCTTAGCTTGTAAAACAGAGTGATGCATGTGGGTTTTGGTGGCTGGGTTAATTATTAGTATTCTGAATGGAAATCCAGTTGGTTGTAACTCAATTTCGATAGGGGAAGAGGAGAAGAATATAAAAGGAAATACTAATACATAAAATCACCTGGAGGTAGATATCAATAGCTCTGTAGACTCCATCAAAGCAATCCCTAGCAAAATCAGGCAAACTCTCTGCAACTCCAACAAACTTTGCAATCTTCAAATTGTGATCAGGTGCTATCTCCCTCAAATACTTGTCAATCAATCTCCCCACCTTCTTCATCTTCATCTTCCTTTTCACCTCTGCTTTATTCTCATTATTATTATTATTAACAAAAAACCAAATTAACCTCACCACAAGATTCACATCATAAACCCCACCCCCACCCCCACAACAAGAAACCAACAAATCATCAACTGTAGCTTCGTCAAGGACCCCACCAATCAACCTCTCAACCCCATACCTGCTTTCTCTACTCAACCCAAAACCAGAAACAACCCTCAAAACTGAAAACAGCCCTCTACAAGAAAATGAGGATTTCCCCATCAAAATCACCCCATGGACAGCTGTATCAGCAATGTTCCCAAAATACCCATCACCAGAATTTGATGATTTTTTCTGGGTTTTTTTAACTGTTGATGATTTCAGGTAGTGGAGGAGGAATCTCGTGAGGACTAGGCTGTTGTTGTCACTCCCATATCCCCCTAAAGTCTTGACAAAGTTTTCTATGATTTGTGGGGGTAAACTGGTCAAATCATTAAACCACCATGTTTTCTTGCTGGAGTTTGGTGCGGTAATACCAGAAGCAGGGGTATCTGGGGAAGATGAAGAAGACGAGGATGAAGTGATCAGATTTATATCAGAATTTTGAGCAATTTTGGCTAAAAGAGAATTCATGAGCTTTTGAATGAGATTAGATGGGGAAGATTCTGCATAAGAAAAGAATGATTCACAGCTCTTGAGACAACTGATTATGTCATTCCAAGTCCAGTAAAACATCCCTCCAAGAAAATCCTCTGTTTTGTCAAAAAGATTTGGGGAGACTCCACTTTTCTCATTCATTCCAAGAAACAGAGCACAGCAATGGAGGAGAGCGACATTTGATGCTGTGATTGGGATTTTTCCATTGTTGTAACAGTATCTTGATACCAATTCAAACCCATCTGGGCCTCCCGGGAAATCGACGATTTCGATACCGGAATTCCTGATCTGGGTTCTTCTCTTTTCTCTCTTTATGATTCTTCTCAACTTTGCCGAGAATTTCGATATGATTTCCTGTGAAATTTTGCACAAGAAGTGAAATTAGTTATGGAGATTAATTGGGTTTTAATGCAACTGAAGAGAGTACAAATTAATCAATGGAACAGGGATTTTGGGTTAGTTACCTCGTTTACAGAGAATATGTGTTGACTATTAACATGGATTTGCAAATCACAGGGCTCTGCCATGGCTCTGCTTGTTTCGCATTGAAATGGAGCACTAGAAAAAGAAAACACTCTGTTTTCGTATTACAAACAAAGAAAACTGCTCAAGGCTATATATCTATCTGTACTATGTGTCTCTACTATATTTGCAAATGTAGTTGTATAATATACTAGAAACATATTCTCTTCTCCAAAAAAAAAAAAAAAAAAAAGTCACATTTAGAAAACGTGTATTTTCTTGGATGCAAAAAAATTATATTTTTCATAGAATTTCTTAAAAACAATAAAAAAATTGCACTCACTTTATTTAGTGTTAAAAAAATTAAAAATTACATAGGGATATTTTGGGGGGTTTGAAAATGAAAATATTCCTATAGTGAACACTTAAAAAGGAGAGTTGAGTGTGTCCCTAGCTCTGCTTTCGGTCCCGCCTTGGGCACACGCAATTGAACAGAATGAATCAGTAAAATCACGATCACAACAGCCCGAACTATATGTTTACCTATTAACATTGAGACCTCACATCTCTGTCAACATCTTCGATTTGTAAAACTAAAATAAAATTACTTACTACGTATTTCGAGTATAACTTCATTTTTTCTCATGTATAATTTGATATTTGTAATTTAATATATTGTTTTAACAACTTCAAAATCTTATAATTTCAGTATAACCACTTCAAAATTTGTTGTTATCATAATCTAAAAAAAAATAAATGATTTTGTAGCCCTTCTTCTGGATAAATCAAACGACAATCTCCTCCTCAGCTAAGAAAGAAATTAGAACAGTGATAAACTCTATACATTGACGCACAAATTCCATCCCCCAAATCGTATTTTGATTGCACTTCAACTATTTTAACGGTGCTTGAACCACTAGATAATTATAGTCGGTGAAAAAGTCATTGATACCATCTCTCTCTCTCTCTTTTTTTTTTTTTTTTTCCCTCGGCAATAGTTAGTAGTGTTAGTTGTAGGTACTAAGGTTTGAATCAAGTCAAATGCATGAGACTAAATGAGGCCTACTACTGGCTACCACTCTACTTGCAATAGGATATCTATTACTCCCTCCGTTCCATATTATTTGTCTCCTATGAGAGTGCGTGCATTTTGCACACAAAAAATAATGTACAAACATTAATTTTTTTAATTTTCAACAAATTTTACACCAATTTAAAGATCTCATTGAGAAGAAAAAATTGGTGTAATTCTTTTTCGAAAAAAGTTTTCATAAACATGGTATTTTTTGTGTGCAAAATGCACGCACTCCCGTAGGAGGCAAATAATATGAAACAGAGGGAGTATAAACCTATACATTTGTCAAATTTATGCGTCCGACACTAGAAGGAACTTTAGTTTTTGCAAATTCACTTGGCACAGCCAACAACTACAAGTATAACCATCTTAGATGGAGTAGAACCGATCATTAAGAGTCCCACAGCAGGTTGGAAAAAATAAAATCTTGCCTTAACAATGTTGACTGCACATATGATAGAGGGAATTTTGCTTAAGCACCTTGAAAAAGTACAAAAAAGAAAGTACTGTAGTAAAAATATATATGTAGTACAAGTTTCTTAAATTGTTCTCTGTTTGATCATCAATCGAAATTCGAAAGAGAGTGTTTTTGGAAGCAAAAAGTTATGAGAATAATATTATAAGAAATGAAATTATAATACAAAAGAAGAAGAGTTGTCTGTGTGTGTGGTGTAGGTGGACCCTCACACACCTCTCCTCCTCTGAGAAGTCAAGAAGGGGGTTTGTTTGCAATATATGAACAGGTACTACCTTGTCATATACCCAACCTCCCAAATTCCCTTTCCTTTGTTTTCATGTGGTACCCATGTGAATCCAGTGGGGCCCTGCTTCAACAAATGGGTAGCCCTAGCTACTAGCTTCTCAATTCTCATCTCACCTGTGATCTGTCTGTGAATGGATGGATATTGGAGAGAGGGACACAGAGTTGTGCACCTCCACTCGGACCACTTGACGTACATTAATTTGTGCCGAAATTGCATTTTAGTATTATTTGAGGGAATCATAGCATAATGGGACGAGGAAAAATATTCTCAGATTTATGGCATAGACAATTTTAGTCAGACAAAAATACTCCCGGCTTCAAAATGTAATAACCCGAAATTTTGTAAATAAAAAATTTTGATTTATTAATGCGGTTTTATTTTTAAATAATTATAGTTTATAATTTGGTTTGGTTAGATTAAACGAATTAGATTTAACCTGTTTAATTATACTTTTCGCGCCGTAAATAAACGCGTACACACCGGGTATTTCACCACACTGCGTCCGGAAGCCTTACTAAATCCCCAACTCTTATTTTATTTTATTAAAGCTAACCTTGATTAGGTGGGAGATTACTTATAACCTAAAACTAATCTTTAAGTTGGTGGAAAATTTGGTGGGGAATTTCTTATAACCTAAAACTAGTCTTTAAAACCTAATTTTTGCTTTTGCAAAAGGTTGTTTGGACACTTGTGGGGAGGGTTTTTGGCTGGTGATTATCTTTGGGGGAGGTGAACCTCATTACTTCCCTATAAATAGCTCACTCTCCTTGCTTCATTTCACACCAAAACCTCCCAACTTCTCCACTTTGTGCTTTCTAGTGTTCTTGAGTGAGTTCTTGAGTGTTCTTCTTGAAACTCATCCTAAACCACCACACTCCACCACCCTCGACCACCCCTAGATCTTAGAAAGGTAGAATAAGTTAGCAAGAAAGCGTTCGAGCAAAGGTCGACTAGTCGTTACGCCGCCGGAATTCAACTAGCTTATCGGCTTCCGACTAATCATCGGAATTAAGGTAGATACTTTATCTTAATCTTAGATTAGTATTTACTAGTTCATATTGATTATGTTATTATTTTGCTTAAACGTGCTTAATTATGATTAAACGTGATTATGTTGGTGATTAGTGATTTTATTAACAATTAGACTTTGAAAAAACACACTTAGTCGTTACTATGCACGAATTAAAATTGACTATCAAAATGCACCGTTATAATGTTCGATGGACTTTTGGGAAACTAAATTACCCAGTTATAATGCCTGAATGAAAATCGACTTTTCAAATTTACGCAGTTATAATGCCCGACCAATTTTCTGAGAAAAGAGCTTTTCAAATGAAATGAGATTTTCAGGGATTATTGAATAAATATTCTTAATCTATTTAGACTAACAAATAGAATCTATGGCTAGCATGTCTAGTCAGGCTTTTTCTTGGTTTAGCCCAAACCAAGTGGCGATTCGACGAACGAATCTTAAAACACGCCAAACGGATTCAACTACTAGAGTTTTCTAGTAGGGTACTTTCTTGGTTTAGACAAACCAAGTGGCGATTCGACGTACGAATCTTAAAACACGCCAACAAATCCAAGAACGAGAATGAATCCTTATGTTTTGATTTAAATCCCCGGAAGAAAGAACTTTTGTCGTTAAGTAACATGTTTTCGTAAGATGGGTTACGAGCGGAAGGTTTATCATGAACGATTCTAAACGGAGGATTTTGTTTCATGAAATTAATGCATGTGCACGTTTTTTTTTCAAAGACGATACGACCCGACACATTTTTCGAGAAAGTGATCGAATGTTTTTAAATGGAAGAGATAGAAATGAGAATGAAAATGTTGATGTGATGAAAGTTGAGATGTTGATGCTGTTGGAGTCCCGCCTCAGTTCCCCGGGGTGAACTGGTGGTCAAAGCCCAACGGAACTATACGGTAGTGCTGTTTGAAGTTTCTCCTCAAATTCCGCGAGTGAATTTGACGGTTAGAACTTACTCAGTACAACACATAGCAAGCGGACCTCATAAACAAACTGGTGGGGATTCAGTGATATGGGTAGCCGGGACTATGTCGTGTGCGACGCGGAGTTAGCGGACCTCATACTGCAGGAGTCAGTTTATGGGTGGCCGACCCTTCGTACGGAAAGGTTGGTGACCGTTAGAACGGGGTTGTAGAACGGGCCAATAACTTTCGAGAGATGTAAGATTTTGACATGGTTGAAATTTGAAGAAGAATGCTGTTATGAGAAAATGATACGAGATACTGACACTATACTCTGGATTCTGAAATAATACGAGATACTGATTTTATTAAAGCTGCACTCTGATATGAAAAGAAATGGGATACTGATTTTATTTAAGCTGCACTCTGATTTGATGTGATACTGATGCATTGACACGCATGAACTTACCGTTTTGATAAATGATTTTCAACTATTTACCTGCCAACAATATTGTTCTAGAATTGCTAGTTTAATGTTGGGGTACGGTATCTATTGAGCGTCCTCGCTCACGGTTTGCCCTGGCATAATACGACGATGTTGCTTCGCAACTCTGACGTATTATGCTAGATTGTCACGATGGACAGGAATACCTTTACGGAGAACACGGAGCCGGAGGAGCTGCCGGAATAGAGATCCACCAGGCGGAGGAATTTGCGGAGCCGTAGAACCCACCCAGTCTACCTTTTTGTAATCTGTGAAGGATAGACCATCTATATGTATTTTGGTTATTATTATTACTGTTTAGACCGACTTTAAATTGTAATAATAATCCATAACGCTTTTCCCAAAATGCGGGGCGTTACACAAAATTCCTTCCCAAATCAACCACACCCTTTCCTAACCTACGTGCAATATTCGTGTTGAAGACTGCAATCGTTCTCCATATAGAGTGCGCGCAAAATTGTTTTGTGGACAATAAGAATTTCCAAACAGAAAATTTAATTTAGCCATAACACTGACAATGCTGTTTGTCCTAACTTGCATGCAATGTTTGTATTATAGAATGCAAAGGTTATTCATATAGCATGCAATATGTTTTCATTGATTACGCAAGGTAAAATTCCCCAACCAAAAAGTTTGATTTAGACCTCATACTGTCAAGGGCAGTTGGCCTGACTTGAGTGCAATGTTTGTATAGAGTGCAATTATGTTCCATAGACGGTGCAATGATAAGATTCCTCGAGCAAAAAATTTGATTTAGACATCATACTGTCATGGCCTAACTTGCGTGCGATGTTCGTATTAAACAGTGTAATGGTTCTTTATATAGGTTGCAATATGTTTTCATTTACAGTACAATGAATAAATTAGCCGAACAATAAGTTTAATTTAGACATCACATTGCCAAAGTTAGTTGGCCTAACTTTCATGCAATGTTCGTGTTAAACAGCACAATGGTTGGTAATATACGATGCAATATCATTTCGGAAATGCTAACTAGAGCCCTAAGGGCTCAAGTTAGGGGGGGTCCACTTGCATTTTAAAAACCAAAATTACTCCTCTTCTCTCTCTCTCTTTCCGTGTCCTGACATCCTCTCTCTTCCCTTCATTTTCTCTCTCTCTCTCTCTCTCTCTCTCTCTCTCTCCCCCTCCTCTTCTCTTCCGTACCCCCTCTCTCTCTCTCTCACTTTTCTCTCTCCTCTACCACTCCCCTACTTTTCTCTCATTTTTTAAATTTTTATAAATTAAAATATTTATAACCTGTATTTTTATTATACAATATTGAAAATATATATATATTTAAAATCTACTCGACGATATCTATCAAACAAGACCAATATTGAATATGCAATTATGTATATCGAAAATGTTTTTTTTTTTTTGGGTATAGGTTTTTATTTTGCAAAATAAAAGCCCATACCCAAAAAAAAAAAAACATTTTCGAAAATGCAAAATGTTTCAATATTTTATATTGAATGCTTGAGTTGAATTCTATTGAGAGTAGCCAAAGTTTCTGTTCAACTACATGCTCTCTGATTTACTTTGAGTATTTTTAGGAAGTACTCTAGCATTGGGTCTGCTAACGAAAGCTGACGGGGTTTTCATTAATCACCGACAAAAAAAAAAAAAACCTCTCCAATACATTTTTTACACTTTTCAATACCTTTTTTTTTTTACATGTTTCAATACACTTTTTAAATTTTAATAGAAGCCCAATAAGCTTTTTTAGCATTGTCCTTCTGACATTATAGACAACAAGACTATAATTCAATAACAAAAATATGAAACCTCATCTTGCAATTGAAAACTGAAAAGAAAATATTAGTAGTATTTCTTTTGATAACTTTTGTTTATTATTTGAAATGCGTGTTGCACACTTACAAAAGAAAAAAACATTTTCGATATACATAATATTACCACACTTACAAAATAAAAACCTATGAACACACTCAATATTATGTCTATCGAAAATGTCTATCGAAAATGTATACCGAAAACTCTCTCTCTCACCATTACCGAAAACATTTTGTGCTCAACATATTGAGTGTTGGTCCTACTTTGTGCTCAACATTTTCGAAAATGTTTTTTTTTTTTTTTGGGTATGGGCTTTTATTTTGCAAAATAAAAACCTATACCCAAAAAAAAAAAAACATTTTCGATATACATAATTGCATATTCAATATTGGTCTTGTTTGATAGATATCGTCGAGTAGATTTTAAATATATATATTTTTTCAATATTGAATAATAAAAATACAAGTTATAAATATTTTAATTTGTAAAAATTTAAAAAATGAGAGAAAAGTAGGAGTGGTAGAGGAGAGAGAAAAGTGAGAGAGAGAGAGAGGGTACGGAAGAGAAGAGGAGAGAGAGAGAGAGAGAGAGAGAGAGAGAGAGAGAGAGAGAGAAAATGAAGGGAAGAGAGAGGATGTCAGGACACGGAAAGAGAGAGAGAGAAAAGGAGTAATTTTGGTTTTTAAAATGCAAGTGGACCCCCCTTAACTTGAGCCCTTAGGGCTCTAGTTAGCATTTCCGATATCATTTTGCATCGTCGAAATGGTGAGATTCCCAAAAAGAAAAAAAAGGTTTGATTAAGACATCATGCTGCCAATAGCAGTGGGCAGTTGTCCTTACGTGCGTGCAATATCCGTATTAAATGGTGCAATATGTTTTAAGTTGACGGTACAATGGTTAAATTAGCTTGAGGGGGGAGATGATATTATAGAGCTTCATTTTGACCTGAGGGGTATTTCCATCCATGATTTGTTGGTGCCGTTTGTGTGCAATTATTATTTTCCTTACCATGCGACAGGTGGTTTCCAAAAACTATAAAAATTGCCTTTGAAATGCAATTTCCCCTACATTTGTGCTCATTTAACAGTAAAATATTAATTGTACATAAATATGTTGCAAGCCCACTCGAGCAATGTAGAATTTATAGTGCTATTTTTGAAGCCTAGTAACATTCTGAGCATCACTGTGCGGAAAAAGCATCTTGCTATTGCTTACTACACTTGAGTGAATAAGATTCAATTGTGCTAATTAAACATTAGAAATACTCCACAATTTATACAAATTTGTGCAAGCTACTCGAGCAATGTAGGATTTATTGTGCAATTTCAATAGCAGAGTACTCTACAAAAATAGCACCGTGTCAGTTTTGCGCTACATTTAGCGCATAAAAAGCACCAATTGTGCTACTTTGTGCCGTACACCTCCAACAAAATCTCCTAGTATTCATTACTTATTCCGCAGATTATCCTATCACGCGTTGTTTGTTGCGTGGGTTCCACATGATGAACCGTGAGCATTACTTTGTTCTACAAAATAACACTGCGTTGCGTTATTTTGTGCCGTGCACCTAAATGCTACACCTCCAACAAAATGCTTCTAGTATTTGTTACTTGTCACGCTGGTTATCCTATCATGGATTATTTATTGTGCGGGTTCTACATGATGAACCGTTTAGACAAGGAAGATGCGTTGGACATGTTGCGTTACTTTGTATAATACGGTAGCCCATTGGGTGGCAAACTCATGTTTGAAAGGAGCTATTCCCTTAGATTGGGTAGGAAACCCCCTTTTTTGAGGCCTTCAGTGAGCAAGGAAAGATTTTCGTCAGTTGAAAACAAAAAAAAAAAAAAAAACCAAGTAGATAGTCCGAGCAACCGTGTCACATTCTTAAAACACATATACATAATCAAGAGAGAGTCTAAAAACAAAATGAAATGGTGCAGAGGAGCAATGGTATCTGTACTTTAATAAAGCGTATGTAACTTATTGCGAATATCCCACCTTAGGACAATTAAAGAATAGAGTGATTCTATTTGGACCCATAAAACTTCTCTCTAGCCCCCTTGTGTGTGTAAAAATTGGTAATTCACATCCAAAAAGCCCTCATCATGAATAAATTTTAAACAAAGGTTGGCACTTCAGGAGGTGGAGGTGGTCGGGTTGCAAAGAAAAATTAGGTTTAAGTTTGTTGAAGATGAGAACATTCTAGGTTTAACTTTGCCAAAAAAAAGTGTTTTGCACGTGCGGGAAACCGGGGCTATAGAGAAAATTTGTGGGTTCAAATAGAATTATCTATCTAAAGAATAAGAATACAACTCCCGAAAATTTAAGCCCAAATCCATCCACTGCATGTTTAAACTAGCCAATCAACTTCAACCAGGATTCAGGTCAGTTCAAGCTTTTGTTTGTTTTTGCAGAGTAACAATTTCCAAAAAGATAAAAGAGTACATAAAGGGAAAACATTACTAAAAAGTACTACTAGAAACGAAAGCCAAACCTCTTTGACAGGAACTTCTGCAACATGCAAAACCTCAAAACAAAAATCCAAAATCAGAGAGGACAAATAATTTCATACCTTTGCCTGCTTGTCAACAGAAAGTGATTGATTTATATATAGAGAATACCTGAAGGAAATACGCCACCAGTGCCAAAACAAAACAAATAATGAAATGCCACCGGAAATCCCCATTTCCACAAGCAGATTACAACAGTCTCTGCTTAATCAAAAGAGTAAAAGATAAATGGAACTGATTGGATTGGCAGACAAATAACTATTTCAAGACTGAAATACCATTTCCCCAATTCAGCTCCATGATCAAGAAACCTCAAATCACATCATCAACCGAAGTATCCCCAAAAATCAAGCACAGAAAATAAAAATACAAAAAGGAATCCAATAATCACGGTCCAGAATAAGTGCCACCCTTCATACTAAACTAACGCAGTTTTCTGCAACTTTTTCAGTAACGATACCTGCTCCTGTCCTGATCACGGTCTCTGTCCCGGCCATAGTCTCTCTCACGATCGTAATCGTACTCTCTTTCTCGATTTTTCCCTCTATCCCTGTCTCGACTTCTGCTGCGGGGCCTCTCTCTATAATCTCGTTCTCGATTCTTGCTGCTTTCAATTCCCCTGTCTCTGCTTCTTTCTCTTCCATCTCTGTCACTCCCCCCTGAAATAATATCCCATGCCAACTAATCAATTCAAGCCCACAATGCAACAAAACGACTTGCCCTTGAAAAACCGGTGAGTTATTTTCTGGAAAAATGATTTTTTTTTTTTTTTGGAAAATCTTTTAAAACGACTTACACCCTTGAAAAACCGGTAAGATATTTTCCAATGCGGACATTGTACCACATCCATTTCCCTTTCCATGATTACCTGTGTCAGATTGGTTGAGCAGCAAATGATTCTCTCTCATTCCCTCATGGCCACGTGAATACTATTGCCAAATAGGCTGCTCTCTACCCATGTACACTCAGCTCGCACCAAGCCATGGCAGAAATTTCCTTCACCTCTCTCTTAGACTTTCTCCATGGCAGAAATTTCCTTCACCTCTCTCCTAGACTTTCTCCAAACATCAAATACTCACACTTTGGTACTACACTAGGCCAAACACCGGAAAATAATTGTAAAACTAGTTTTTTCATGTAAAATATTTTCCATGGAAAATATTCAGTTGTAAAATATTTTACATCCAAACAAACGGAGCCTACATGTTGCAAAAAACTCTATCATGATTTGCCTAAAGACAAACCTGATTAGGACATAACCAAAACAACCATTTCAGAGATTTGTCAAGGTTCCATGCAAGATTCTTTCATCATATCGACAACATTTCAACCCTTAAGACAATGGCTGAATCTAACACATCTCTGTGATTACAAAAGAAACTCTGAATACCATTTAGCCAACAAAAAAGGTAGAAAAAGGTCCAATAGACTCATGAGCAACCAGTACCCACCCATCTGCTGAGTAACTACAACATGATATACTTACATTTTGGGGGGGGGGGAAAGCCATATCAGATCTGGTTTCTGGCAAAGTGTATTGAAGGAAGGAAGAATGTTGAGTTTAGTAGGACTAGTAGGGAGGAAAAAAAAACAGATCAAGGAAAAGGCTGCCCAAGTTTCAGACGTCCCAAAGCGATGCCTAAATGTTCCACATATCTTCATTCACTTGAGACGTGCCTACCAATAGACAAACTCGTTGCATACATAGAGTATGAACATAGTGGCCCTTTCGTTTCCCAGTTTAGTTTTAGTTTTAGTTTTGACGACATCATCATTTCCCACATTTCTCTCTTTATCTCTCTCCACTCATTACACCTAATGACATCATCAAAACTAAACTAAACTATCTAACCAAACACAGCCAGTGTAATTGTGTCCCAATTGTGGCCAATGGCCATGGCCCATGGGTAAAAGAGATATAGGTAAGGATGACGCTTTTGTATAATAATGTTCATGATACGATTCTACCAAACGTCGTAACTGAAACATAATGGTTACAAACACTACATTTTCCAACCAACTTGTCATTACATATGTCTTCTTTATGTTCGGGTTAAATTACTGTTTGCCAGATTATCAAATATCTGGAAGTTGTTGCATCATGGATATAAGAAACTAATATCATGATGAAGGAACCCAAGTGTCTCCACCATTTAACCCCTTCACAAATCATGTGATGTGAGCATACGCAGAGATGTCCAATACATGAAGCTTATTAATTCCTTAAATCCAGTCCTCAAAGTTTCATGCAGTTGCCAATCGACCAATGACAATATAACGTGTAAGACTTATCTCCTGTTATTTCAGGTAAATTCGTTATTAGCAGCCCAGATACTTGGTCAAGCAGTACTAAAGAAGAGGGTGACAGAAGTAATCTAAAATTGCATCCCAGACAAGCTGGTTTAACAAAGGGGGTGCTATTTGGATCCTCTCTCCCGCCACATCTTGTGGACCTTTTAACTACTTAGTGCCACCTCATTAATGAAAAGATCAAAGGAATGAGTACCAACATCTGCGAAACACTCAGTTTTGACGATAACAGACCAGATGCCGTTAGTCTTCTTTTCTTCAATTTGGCAGCTCTTCCCCTTGTTTTGTGTAAACTGTTCATCCCTATTCATTTCTTCTACTTATTCCTTGTTTATACCTTGTTTACTTGTTTATTCTTTCACTTGAGGAAGTACTTGGATTGCCTCTATCCATCGCTTGCAAGATACATATAATCACTTGTAGAGAGAGGTAGAGAGGGAGAGGACTGTGGGCCTGTGGCCAAACAAATCGAAACGAAAGTTCCTGGTTTCTAGCCAATTAATTTGTGTTTGGCTAAATAGGTTTCATCTATACTTATCAATACTATCGTTAGTTTCAAGTAGCAAGGAAGCAACAAATAAGAAATGGGTTTTGTTCCAGTTCAAAAAGACATGGGTTTTGCTTGCACAGCTGATGCTGAATTATCTAATTAACAATATCTACTTGATTAACCATAAAATTTTGAGATCTGTTTGTATAAAAAGAAAATAAATGCTCCCGAAAAACAAAGATTTCATAAGTTTGAGGTGAAATTAGAAAAACAAAAAAGCGGACAAGAAAGATAAAGCAAGAGTTGAAATCGTACCAGCTAAATCCGTCCTTCAATCCATATAAACTGGTCGAGAAATTTGAGTACGAAGTGACATCGTGAACAACCCAAAAAAGCCATTCCATAAACTTCCTCTCTTAGGCCTAGTTTTCCAAAAAAATTTAGCAACCCAGTTGCTAAAATCAATCATGATTTTAGCAAATAAGTTCAGCAGGAGCCAAAATCATGATTTTGAAATCAAAAAATGAAGTGGTTCCGTGCATCATTTTTCGATTTTTTCCACACCAAATTAAAGTACTCGTGTACTTTAATTCGGTGTGAAAATTTCAAAAATTAATACATGGAAACACTTAATTTTTTTATTTGAAATTCCATGATTTTAGCACCTGGTGAACTCATTTGCTAAAATCATGGTTGATTTTACCAACTGGATTGCTAAATTTTTTTGGAAAACTAGGCCTTATAGTTGACATCGCCGACGTCCATGTTCGAATTCGTAAAAAAATCCATATACCGAACATACCGACCGGAAGGGAGCAACTCCTGTCCTATACTCATAGTAACAACAGGAAGCTTCTACTGCTGAAATTGGAGATTTGTCCTCATTTAAATTTTATTTTATTTCAATTGAAATTGGAGATTTGTCCTTGATATCTTTAAAAGGAAATATGGCTCAATGCCCAATTAATAGCCCAACATTCTCTATTTATTAAAGAAGCCGCAAAGGCCCAAATACAAACCCAGCCCACTTCTATTTTAAGCCCAACACCACTAATCTTAACCTAGACTCTTTCTTCTTCGTCGGTCTCTAGCAGCAGCTGCTACTGCTATCTACCTACAGTCTACTAATGCTCCGATCTGTTACTGCTGCTGCTCCGATGATCTAGTCCAGCAGCTGCGACCTTCTCCGATCTTCTTCTTATTCTTATTCTTCACACACGCTTCAACTGCTGCTGCTTTTTCTTCGTCGGAGGAGACAGGTCTCTCTCTCTCTCTCTCTCTCTCTCTCTCTCTCTCTCTCTCTCTCTCTCTCCCTCCTTGACTTCTTCTTCGACAATCGCACGAACCAGAAACCAGAAGTGTCCTTTTTTTTTTTTTGGCAAGTCCGGTGCGGATCCTGTACCCGTACCCGTGTCACACCCGTGTCCGCACGGATCCTTCACCCAAAATGGCAGATCCGTGCAAAATAGGCTGTGACCATGCCAATCATAAAGCCACGAACAAATTAAATGCTGGAGAGAGAGAGAGAGAGAAGCTTTGGGTGGGGTTTCCCCATCCTCCCCCACTGCCTCCCCCTTCCCTTCTATCTACTCCCCGTTTCTTCCAGCCCCCTCCTCTTCTCTTCCTTCCTCCTTCCTCCTCCATCCCCCTACCTGATCTACTCTCTCTCAGTTTTCTTTCCTCTCCTCTTTCCTCCATGGTTGTGTGGTGGTCGAGACTCTCGTCCTCAGGAGAGAAGTTCTCCCACTACCCCATCATTTTTGGAAGATGACGACTCAGATCTACTGATCTGGGATCTCTGGCCCTCAAATCCGAGTTTGGAAGCCGGATTTGTGGGTTCTGCTGCTGGCGCCTGGCAGCTGTGTCTATGGT
Source organism: Vaccinium darrowii (assembly GCA_020921065.1). NCBI lineage: Eukaryota > Viridiplantae > Streptophyta > Magnoliopsida > Ericales > Ericaceae > Vaccinium > Vaccinium darrowii. Next base: position 24,504,990 of record CM037153.1, on the reverse strand, counting down.
GGGACGAAGAGATGTGGAACTCCAGTATTCTTCCGTCATCTTCCTCCAGCCACATCCAAGTGGATTGGTGGTTTCCATCGTCGGTGTTGTACAATTTTGCGGCTTTTGTATTTTTTTCTTTGTTTTCCTTTTTTTCCTTGTATTTTCAGACCGGTAGTGTCCTTTTTCGTATAATAATATAAGTTTTCGGTTCAAAAAAACAAAGCAAAGCACGCATAGTGCATAAAACACGGTCCAAAACCACATGCGTTCAGTTAACGAAGAAATTTTGCCAACCTTCGCCAGCTACCATATTCCCTACAAACAATAAACAACTATTCGGAATAAGACCATACCTAATTCGTCAACCTCCCATCCTGCACGCCCAACGCCAGTAAGCACCTGACCAGCTTCAGATTGATGTGTTTTAGCTCGAAATTTCTTCTTGAGATTGCCAAACTCATCATATAGTTCACCGTCATCCTGGGATTGATAGAAATATTTAGTCCAGAACAAATAAGTCAAGGTCATACACTCTTACTCTGACTTGATCTTACTTCTTCAGCCTCTCGTCTACGCCGTCTAGTTTCCTCTATTTCTTCTTCATCAAGTTCTTTGTAACCACCAGCCCGACCTCCTCTGTGTAACAAGAAAAAACTGTATCAGTAAATTTTATCCTCACTTCCTCATAATTTCAACATTAAGATTGGAGACTTCCAGGAGGTGTCTCAAGGCATGATAATTATAACAAGATTTCAAATGAAGTACTAAAGATGTCGACTAAAAAAAAAAAGAGAAAAGTGATTATGATAGATTATGATATTTTTTGAATTTTTCTCATCATTTAGAACGGTACAGTTTTACAACTTGTGGCACTAAAATTGACAGAATCATTCATTTATATAACATTAAAATTCATACAATTTAAAACAAAACAGCACATTTTGAACTTCTGAAGGAGCCTTTTTAAGTCCGAATAACCTTACATTTCCATACATATTGGGCAATAATGGAAACATCGAAATTATTTCATGTTTTTACCAAATTGGTTTAGTTTCATCTGAACTCCAGGGTAGATTATTTCAGCCGAAGAAAAGAATTTAAGGACAATGGCATACATCAAACAATTATCCATGTGATATCGTAGCAATCACATAGTACCTCACACCACCCTCACTGGTACCAGGTTTGTTGGTGTTACATATGTTGCATTTTAAGCGCTTTGCCCAATTGATATTGCCACACCTGCAGCAACAAAACCAAGGGATGAGAAGTATCATTAAAAACAACCAATTGAATCAGGTTTTATATTGTAACCCAGTAGGAGCACAGAATTCATCTTGGTAAAACAGGAAATGAAACTCAGCTCCGTATCTTATGCAGACACCAAATCATAAGCGTGGCGATCCAGAGATTAACGAGAAATGCAACAAAATCGCTTACCAAATACCGTTCAAATAGAAGGAAAGGATTTTGCGAGATGAAAGGTCAATTATAAGTATGCTGAGTATGTACTAGCCTACGCCAAATTGAATGGGGGATCACCAGACTCATAGGTTATCAGCCCAGATTGGTCAGAATCTGATTCTTGTGCATAATTGGATATATCCTGAGGACGACGAGAGTCAATCTGTGAGACGTCCAGTAGTCTTTGACTTGGTAAAGCACAGTGAACAGAAGACCAGACTAATGACATGGATACCTAGAAGTTATGTTCTTGTTTTGCGCATCCATCATATTAAGGTCATAGGATTAGGGTGGCCAGGGCTCGAGATCAATAGCCGGGAAGCGGTCCCGCACAAACTAAACTAATGGATAGCATCAACAGGATCATCGAAATACAACGGCAAACGGAGGATAAACTTCCAATGAATAAGCAATACTAAACTTCAAATGTTGAGAAAAGAGAATTGTATCTCTCAGTCCTTATTTCACATGTTTATGGTCAAAGAAAATATAATGAGTGTCCCGGAACTTTGCGAACATCAGCTTAGGTTCATAGAAGCCTATCTTTGTTAGTTTGTTTCCTTCTCTTGGGAAAGTACTTTCGTTAGCAAAGGTACAAGCATACATCAAAGCCTGTCCAATAAATAAATGCAATTTTTGTTATTTCTTCATCATTGAGATTATTTAGAGATAATTTCTGCTTACAAGGTCTCATAACAAATCATTCATGATTTGCCGGATCATTGATAGAAAAGCAAGTACATGGGCTTTTGTGAGTAGGAAACAAAAAATATCGATTCTAGTTCTATCATTGGCTATGGGTTCGAATCTAAGAGAAATTCTAGAGACTCTTTGCCATCCTGAATTGTTTTTTGTCTTTTCTGAACGATGAGGAGAAAATAAATATTGGGTCAAAAGAAAATGCTATAAAGTAATACAGCACCAAAGGGGCGTTACAAAATAGGTCTCAAGAGAACTACAAACCCTCCTAAAGCTTAAATCTCCTATGAAATTCACCAATAAAAGGAAGAGTCCAGCGCTTCTCCTTTCAGCAAAACTCAATCGACTGGAGTAAGTTTAGCTTTATAAGAGCCAGCCATCCCAACATATTCGAAGGTACATCAGTTACTCTCTATGAACACACCTCATAAAACACCAGAGCCACCAGCCATGCCTTCCTGACCCCCTTCATTATGCACGAATGAGCCCAGTAAATATAAGCTAAAGCATCCACGCCGCATAACCCAAGTCATGCATTGAAAAGAAGTAACAAAATATAATTAAGTTAAAAAAGCAAGCAACAGATAACCGACAAACTCATATCACCTACGCATTCAAAATCAATTAGGCAAAAGTAGATCCCCTTTCCCAATGAACTAAGTAAGAACAACATTTAAAACCGGCGCAAGACAGCAATAAAGGATATGGTTGGAACCTCCATAATATTTAAATCAACTTTAACAGAACAGAATGAAATGATTTCTGATAGTGGAATCTCCCCCTTAATCCATCCATCTCGATTCTCACCCCTTAGCCCTCCTGATACCTTCCTCTACGTAACTGCCAACACAACTCCCCAACTACCTCTAAACAGTACAAGCCCTGGACAAAATGAGGCTCCCATACCACTCATGGCTCTGAGAACCTCAAATAATCTGACACCAGAGCATCTTTACCAGATGCAGTACAAAAACATTTCTAAAAATGACAGGTATCATGCCACAATATAACCATGATACACCACCAAGAAAGAAATGTTCATGCTCTATAAAACCTGCTGAATGGCTTTTTAAAAACCACCACAAGGTAAACTCAAGTCATGTTAGGTCGAAGTGATTATCTTTCTAGTAGAATACAAAGTTCACCCTGGGCACAACATTCATCCAGATGAGGGTAACCAATGGGGCATTTGTATCTACTTCCCAACCATCGTTACTCTTTCCTGACAGTTAAAACTTCTTAGGCCACTGGGAGATTGGTTAGCAATCAAAGAATCATGGACTTCAAATTATATGGAGAGTGTAGGGATTGATGACTTCACCGAATACAATAACAATCAGCTTCAAAGTATCAACAGTGAACCCAGGCAATAGGAAGCTAAATAAAACTTCTTAGGCCACCGGGAAATTGGTTAGCAATCAAAGAATCATGGACTTCAAATTATACGGAGAGTGTAGGGATTGATGACTTCAGAGCATAAAATAACAATTGGCTTCAAAGTATCAACAGTGAACCCAGGCAATAGGAAGCTAAAGAGTGACTGTATAACTTTCCACCCACTACCACCAGTATCTAATTTAGGCAAGACATCTTGAAGAAGCTCCTTGTGTCCAAAAGGTGGCAAACAAGAAAAGAAGCTTCGCCATCTTCAAGCATGCAACCACTTTTTCCACCCACTACCACCAGTATCTAATTTAGGTAAGACATCTTGAAGAAGCTCCTTGTGTCCAAAAGCTGGCAAACAAGAAAAGAAGCTTCACCATCTTCAAGCATGCAACCACTTTTTCCTTTTTCTCTCCTCATGCTAAAAAAGAGTAGGAAGGTAACGTCCAGGTTTGCAAGCCTCAGTCTCAACTATGAAGCACAGGTAGTTCATGCGTTTCCAGTCAGTGAAACACGTACCATGTTTGTCTTTCATTATTCTGATTTTTGCTCCAGTGTTTCATTTTTATCTAGCTCAGCACTAGATTTTTTATGCTTGATAATAACAAATGTTTTTTTTTTTTTTTTTTCCCTTCTAATCTTAAGTTTTCTTCTTTTTTTGGAAGGCGATTTTTTTTTTAAATTAAACTTTGAAATTGATACAAAGATAAATGGACAAGGAGGGATGGCATCGTATCCTAGGCGAAGCTAAGAATAGTCCTATGCCCATCCGAGACCCAAACCTTAGGTTAGCAAGTAACCAACCCAAGAAACACCCAAAGGGGCCAAAGGGCTGAAGCCCAAACACCTAAAAGCCTGGGCCCAATTAAGAGCCAAACTAGATAAAACAATATGCACGTACAACCATTGGGACAAAAGCCCATAACACCCAATGGCCTAGGTCCAAAAAGGACAAACCAAATAATACAATGAAGCCCAAAAGAAGAGGCCCAACCCAACACAAAACACAAAGGAAACCCTAGCCATCTCCAGCCACCACCTCCACCCGACCAAAACGGCAACCAGCCCCTGTCAGCACCAAACCACCAGCAACAGCCTCAGCCACCACACACTGTTAGGCCCTGACCCGGTCACATCCAGCATTGCAAAACGGACGGTGAACCGATTCTGACTGACGAAGAACAGAGGAGACAAGAGACCCCAAGTAGCATCAAAACCGCAGCCTATCCGTTAAGCCCGGAAGCGGGTGAGTCACCCAACAGTGATGTGAAACCGGCGACAATGAGGAGAAACCACATGCAATCTCAGAAACTGATCAGCTGCAGAGAGAGGAGGGGAAAATATAGAGGGATAGGGTTCCGAAAACACCACCTTCATACCACCGCCCAAGGAGATAACGGCTGCCGCGATCCACTATCAGTCACCAAACAAAGTCTGCCTCAACCACAAACCGAAACCTGAGAGAGAGAGAGAGAGATGGTAGGTCTGGGGGAAGGAGGCAATGGCAGATCCCCCCCCCCCCCCCCCCCCCCCCCCCAAAAAAAAAAAAAAAAAAACCAACACACACACACACACAAAAAAAAGCAGGGGTGGGTTTTTCTAGTGAGAAGGCAGAGAAGGGTTTCTAGACAGAGAAAATGATGGGATAACCTTCTTCTAATCTTAAGTTACGTCTCTTTTGAGGTATCGCATCAATTCACCTTTTCTAGTTTCTTGTTATTGATCACAGTTCTTACTACATCTCAGTATTTGCAACGGAACCATTTAAAGAACCCAGGAAAAAAACCCAAAGAGAAATGGGACATCCATGAATGGAGAAAAGGCCAATCATTTGAACCACAAAAAAATAAAAACAGTTGCACAACAAAAAAACAAAGAAAGAAAAACTACAGCTACCAAAAATCTATGAAATACTGTCATAATAAAACATTAATCTTAAGACAAAATAACGGCCTTACATGGGACAAGGCCAATCATTTGGACCAAAAAGACCTGCTGGAGCACCAATTGCTCGGCCAGGCCCACTTGAGTCCTGGCTACCACGGCCCCTTCCACGACCACCAGCACCTGCACCACTTCCAAAGCCACCAGAAGGTCGAGCGCTTCCACAACGATTGCACACACCACGAAATGCGAAATTTACATTTGAACAACTGCTACCAAGATAGAGCATAAGGAAGATATATTCAAAACGAATGCAAACTGATATGTGACAGACCAGAAAGGAAGACAAGAGTAAGATGGAGCTGCTCACCAATATCATATCACAGACCTTGTATTTGGACACTGCCAGTCTCCTTCTTGTTGCCATGCCTTCCCTGAAGCATCCCCCCTACCTCTACCTCTTCCACCAATTCCATTCAAATCCCTAGCACTTTCCTCGGGTCCAACAAAATCACTATCCAAAATCGGATCTGCAACATGATTTACCGAGGGATACAAGTGATCATCTTTGCTCTTCGACTCAGCTATAGAAACTCCTATTGTCCTTCCATGAAAATCGTTGTTGTTGAACCACTTAACAGCAGCTAGTGCAGCATGTGGATCCTCATACGTCACTGTAGCATCTCCCTTTGGCTCATCTGTGACCTTGTCTCGGTACAACCATACTTTGGGCCGCCCACTTCGTTTGTCTTTCTATTAACGTCACATTTAAAGACAAACTTGTCAGCAGTGGCTCAATATTGCAAGATGGCATTTATAACTGCAAAGCCACATAGGAGGGACAAATTCAAAGAATGACCTGGCAAGATACGTACCTTTAGAAACCCAATGGTGCCAAAGTACTCAGCCAGCATATCTTCATCGGTCCCTGGGGGCAAGTTACATATGTAGACAGACCCATTTGAAGGGGCGTCTTTTCCTGAATAGCTTGCCATCATGCTTCAATTTTCTGTAATTTCAGCAAACAAATCTAGCACCGAGCTCCACAAAAGGTTGTAAATGTCTAGCTCAATAGATTACCTTTTGCAGAACACTAAACTAATTGGAAAGGAATACAACTTCCAAAACTTGAAAGACTGAATATATTAAACTAAGACTGAACTGCTGTATATCACTCCAATGATTAAAACCAACAACGAACAAAACGCCAGCCCAACCAAGATCAGTCACACACAGTATACAGTGGTTTCTTGGTTCAATTAACCATACTGGGAGGGAAGGAAATGATACTAAGAAGGAATAATCCGTCCAATTTTGATGTTTCGCAGCTTGTAAAAATCAGTAAAGAAATCACCTCTCATTCCAATTCTGGGCTTCCATAAGCTACAAAAAGTTAAAAACATTCAAAACAATTGCACTGCAGCCCCAAAAATTTAGCAAATTCTGTTTTTTTACCCCAATTTTTCTGATTAGTCGCTGACTTGTCCGATTTTTTTCGATTCGCGACTTTTCCGATTAGACGACTTGTCCGATTAGTCGCTGACTTGAGCCCGACTAAGTCGGCCTGCGACTAAATCAAACGACTAGACCCTAGTCGACTCGGAGAGCCCCCGACCCCGACTTAGTCGCCGACTTTTAGAACACTGATTGCACGCGACACCTTAGTTGGAGCTCGAATCGGCTTTCCCAAGATGGAAGCTTGACGGGAGCTCGCTACCCTCGAGATGGGAGCTCGCTCCTAACTAGGATGGGAGCTTATCGGGCCAAGCAATTATTCTCATACTTTTAAGGGTGTGGAAATAAAAATATGAAAATCATGAGTCAAGAAGTTTTGCAAATTGAAAATATTAACTTCCAAAATTTTACCATTTAAGATAGGGAAAATTCTCAACAAGTATCACTTTTCCTTCAATGGTTAAGTATTTAAAGATATTTTATATACATACTTAAATATTATCCATATACGCTCCTTAAGCGCTCCCAACCTTGGAAACTTCTAGGTGCCTCCGCTCCCCCGCTCCCGTTTCCGCATCCGCTCCCGCTTCGTGCACCTAAGCGCAATACAGTCATGTCTATTTGGTCTCCACAAGTTAGAAGCATTAGATTGCTTTGGACGATATGTGCATAAAGTTGAGAATCAATTAGAGAAAAGAGTAAAAGCTCTTAGGACTCATCGTGGTTGCGAGTAAGGAACTCCATGAGGGAAAAGGAATTGTAAGCCAGTTAACAATTTCAGGACTCCACATCAAAATGGTTTAGCGGGGAGAGCAAATCGAACACTGCTTGACAAGGTTAGGTCGATGATGGCACAAACTAATCTTCCTATATCATACAGTGTGCCTTCCAGCGGGGTACCTCCTACCCCTTATGGACTGGTAAAAAGCCTAACTTAGGAAATTTGTCCTTGTGGGAGTTGGCAACTTACATCCACAATACCAGTCATATGTTTGGGAAGTTGGACCCAAGAGGAAAGAAGTTTATATTCATATGCTACAGTGAGCAATCAAAGGGCTATGTGTTTATTGGTGAGCAGCCTCATGGAAGTATTACTCAGAGTGACGTGAATTCCCTTGAGGAGGATTTTCAAGCCAGAAGTGAGGTTGGTGAAGACATAGAGCTCTACAAGATGCAGGATCCACTTAAAGATGCACCAAATAACCTAGTTGAAGACAAGGAAGAAGTTCTTCAAGCTCCTAGCTTAGTGGGAGCAACTTGCCCAACCATGGACTAGGTCCAATGGATGCGGATTCACAAGACCCTGAGTTGCATAGAGGTAATCATGGTTTCATGCTCTATCATTATGTGCTAATAAAGAATGGCATGTCGCAATGCAAGATGATATAGAGTCTATGAGAACAAAACATGTATGGGACTTGGTTGATCTTCCACCTGTACGCAAGACTATTGGGCACAAATGGTTCTTAAAGTTAAATGCAAGGCAGATGGATCCATAGAACAGCATAAGGCTCACCTAAATGTTACACACAATAAGGAGCGGATTATGAGGAAACCTTCGCCCTTGTGGTGAGTTTTAACCCCATTCGCTTGATTCTAGCCATAGTTGCACTTGGAACTATACCAAATGGACGTAACAACCACATTTCTCAACAGAGAGTTGGATGAAGAGATCTGTATGGCTTGTAAGTTAGCACACACCTATGAAGCTATGGGTACGGTACGAGTACGGGTACGCAATATGGCAAAAACCTAAGAAAGTAGGGTACGGGTACGGGTACGGTTAGGTACGTCAGTAAAAATTTTATTCTATTTCTGCTATTTTACTATGTTCCATTGCATAAACTAAATAATAAACCCATTTACCAACAAAAAGCAACATAAATAAAGTTAAGAGTTCATACATGCCTAGATCAAAGCAATGAAATGTTGTTTTAGAGTTTTAGAACATACCTACAACACTTAAAAGGCAAAAAATTTAAAAGTGAACCATCCATCATTTAAAAGTGATACAGTATAAAATACACAGTCCTTCCAAGTGCCAACATAAACATTTCTATACCACTCCCAATTTACTGTTTAAAAAAATAAAAACCCCTGAAAGGCTAACACCAAACTCCAAAAAAAACCCATTAAACATAAACATTATGTACAAATATTGAATATCATTGTATAAAGCTATAAACTATACATATACTGATATACATAAGAGGTGAGTCGGTGAGCACTGCCACTGCCAGTCGATGAAGAGAGAGAGAGAGAGAGAGACAACTGATGAAGACAAAAAGACTAGAGGATGAACTGCTAACGATCAAAGCCAGGGTTGAAGAACACAGCCAGATCAGTCGAAGCAATTAGGGTTTTAGAAAGGGTAAAGTAGAGAGAGAGAGAGAGAGAGAGAGAGAGAGAGAGAGAAACTTACCGGAGAATCACCTGTCGGAAGTCGCCAGTGGAAGCTGAAGCTATCTCATGGTAAGTGGTATGTGGTAACCTAGAACGTGTTTTTTTGTTTTGAGGGACAAAGAAATTACACCTGAAGTCCACTGTTTTATATTCTTTCATTGGAACACTTGAATTTTAAGAAAAATTTCAATTTTACCCAAACGTACCCAGATTCATACCCATTCCCGTACCCACCAAGTACCCCGCCGTACCCAATATACCCGTTTTTGCCGCACTCGGTATGTATTTTTGGGTACCCGGTACTAGTACGGCGACATTTTTGGAGTACCCGTGCTTCATAGGCACAAAAAACTATATTTTTGAGAATGTTAGGAGGCATGATTGGCTCACTCACGCGAGCAATCATCTTTGGTGCCCAAAATAGCGACCAAAGATGAGACCTGTGGATTGAATTTATCTTGGTTCAAGGCTTCAAGCTAAATAGATTCTTTGTTATCAAATTATCCGCCTAAGTCGCCTTGGTTAGAACCAAGATGAGGTCTTATTCAAGACTGAAAATTGGTTTTTTCGACTTTCCATGATATGGCTGTTCTTGATAGGTAGATGCGAGATTCCATTTTTTCCCTATATGCCGAGAAAATAGAGAACTCCAGTCAGGCGCATCAATGCAATTTGTACGCTTGAAGTGACTAGACTAAGGTTTGTACGACTCACATCACACATTGAAAGAGTTACTCCACCATAGGCGACCATCTTGTAGAAGGGAGTGACTATAACCTCTATGTGGGAGTCTAAGTGGTCATTAGGAAGAATGACCATACATATCATCTGTGGCCTTAGATCTTCCACTATGCCATAAAGCAAAGAATTGTTGATCTGTTACTTTGGTGTATTGCATGTAGTAATGTATGATCGGCGTTAAGTGGACATTTTCAGGAAAGTTGTTGATTCTAAGCCAAGTGATGCGAGGATGAAGAGAGAATCATCTAGCAATTCACACCGCTGTATATTAACTGTTGACAACTCAGATCGCCCAATTAGGAACGTGGATCGAGTGTGACTATATGTAGCATGATTAGGGTGATCAAGCATGCTTTTAGATGGATTGAAGATACAAGACATTTGTTTTGGGGTTGATGTCTCTATGCTGGCTCTCAGAGAGTATCTAGTGAGATCCCACATGTGAGTGCTCCCAGCGGTGGCACGGTTTATTGGCTCATATATATTTTGGGCAGATTGCGAGAAAAGATGGTAGTCTCATGCTAAACAAATGTGCAAGTGGGAAACGTACAAAAGTGGAGGAGATTGAGTAGTTGGAGATCCAACAAGTGATGGGTGAGATAATAAATCTCCACAACTCATTAATTTGAGCCCATGAGTGTTAGACGAGAGAAATACTAGGACATTGATCCATTTTGCATATTTAACATCCACATCTCAGAGCTAAAAAATGACAGCATTCCTTGCTCTCACTTTTTGCTATCTCCCTTCTCTCTCCCCAAAACACAAATTAGAAGCCTTTGTACTGTGAATCAAAGGCTGCATCCTTGTAGTGTTGCGGCTGTTGCCTCACTGCAGGAGACTATTTTTGGGAGACCAAGCACGTGATTCGCCAGAATCCAATTTCCGACAGTAGGTAAATTGAAAAAAAATTCACTTGTGCTAGTTTCGATTTCTAACAAAATCAAATACAGCAAATTGACCAAAGAAGCCAGTCCATAATTACAATTTTTGTATGAAAAATTTGGACAGAATCCCCAGCTATCCAAATTGGAGCAACCCAAAATGAGAGGCAGGCATGAGATACGCGGATTCCCATTCAACAAAAAGACCAATCTTCAATCAGCGTAGGAAAATAAAAATCTCTCACATAGTGCAGCTAATTCAAATATAGTTACCGAGGAAAATACTCTGCCACCAGAAACAAGACCAGAAACTTCGAAAATAAACAAATCCAACAAACAGAATAAAAAATTCCTGTTGCATACCTAATTGTTTTTTGCTTTCGTTTTTTGTTTTTTCGTGTCGCAATGGAGGTTAGGGTTTGTAGAGAGAGAGAGAGAGAGAGAGAGAGAGAGAGAGAGCATACCTACTCTGTGCGGCGGGGAAGCTTTGACCGGCCAAAACCCGTTCCACGGAGAAACAAGAGAGGCGGTGGAGAGAGAGAGAGAGAGAGAGAGAGAGGGCTTCTGGGAAATGCGGAACGGCGATTTATCAGTGGCGTGTTATAGGGACCGTAGTTTGGTCCAAGAAATTACAAATTTTATCCCTGCAAATTGTTTCCCTCAAGTGGCGAGTGTGAAGTGATGCCCAACACTATATATCTTATGATCGAGTTTCATTTTCCCTTCCCATATAATAGATTAGAAATGACAAAAAAATGCCACTCAAGTGTCGCTTAACACTCCGAACAAAAACTACGGCCTGTTTGGATGCCAAAGATGATTTTGGTGAATTTGCTATGAGGGTGGGTCCATCTTCTCAGAAAGGTGAATTTGTATATGAGGTGTTTGGATGACATTTTAAGAAGATTTTGGATGAATTTATAATGAGAATAAGGTGTTCAGATGGTATTTTGAGAGAAAGGATTTGGAAGGTGAATTTGATAGGATAAAGTGCCAATGACTAAATTGCCCTCAGCTTATTATTTTAATATATAAAATGGATTAATTTCATTATGATTACAATAAATACCCAATAAATACATAAATATATTTTAACTATATTACACGTTAAAAAATATTTCCGAAAAAAAAGGATAAATAATTAAACAACTAAAATTTAATCAACCCAACTCATCCAATTTCAAGGACTATTTTAATCGATCAAGTCATTGTGCGTTCGTTGGTCTCTGGGTTTGGACCAGAGAGAGAAGAGATGAGCACACTGGGTTTCAAATCAGAAGGCAACTAAAAAAACCTTTCATTTGATTTGTTCCATTCATTAATTAGATCGTAGTTTGTTGATGAGCCAACATGATTCGCTACCGCCGGTGACCAATCGAGCAAATAGGTGATGGAGAGAACTAGAAGGAACAAAACAATCATTGATGATTGTGCTTCATTCTATATCTTTAAAATCGTTTTTCCCAATCACGTTTTTAGAAGACGTGTTTCCCAAACACGTCTGTAGAAAATCGTGTTCTGGTAAAAATGTTTTTGTTTAATCATTAACAGAAAGTTAATTATGTCATTAACTGCACTGAAAGTATGATTTCCAAACACGTTTTGGTAAAAGCGTGTTTAGCAAGTGCAATTTAACATAATTCCGGAACAAAATTAAAAAACACGTGATTTATTTAATAAATTATTATAATAACCGTAAATCGGTTAATTGGCCCAGTTCTTGTCTATTTACTGATGACAACTATTATGTCTCCATAGACATCAAAGAAACTGCCATCATTACTATAAATGACTATTGGGTAGGAGCATATATTTTTCTCAGGGACATGACCTGTTTTCTCCTTATATGCAGGGAAAATGTTCTTAACTATGGGCAAATTACATCTATCTCCCTGAGATTTCTAACAATTTCACGCACAACCACTAATTTTTTTTTTTCAAAAGGGCAAAATGCACTTTTTTTTTTTTTTGCCAATCGGTAGGAAGAATTTTTTGATCAAAACAAAATAGGAACATCCATTGCGGCTTCTCTACAAACCCAACTTGGGAAATTCCCATGCCAGATTGTAGGGATAGCCAAAGAAAGGGCATACTTGGCTATAGCATTAGCCACCCTATTACAACTGCGTGGAACAAAACTAAAAGAACAAGAATTTAAATGACTAGCTAAATTAATGGAATCTTTGATGATCACTTCTACATTGGCCTTGACATTCGAAGTCCCTTGCAACATCTTCAACACCGTTTGTGCATCTCCCTCCACAATGTAGTCTTTGCTCATGTCTTTGACTGCTGCGAATAAAGCAAACCTGACTCCTAGAGCCTCAACAGATTCTGCAAATGAACTTTGGAGAATTGGGATGGCTTGCATTTCCAAAATATCACCTCTATAATCTCGAAACACCAACCCTACTCCCCCTCTACCAGATTTTGCATCAAAGGCCCTGTCAACATTGACCTTAAGGACTCCTTCGGGAGGTGGTACCCAACTTATGCTACTCTCCTCAGTCCGTGTATCTGTCGCAGCATGACCTACCTATGATTTGCCCGAGTTGCAGATGACCTCCCTCACATTTAAAAATGACCACTTCACCTCCTCGTGGTTTTCGACTAAAGTGCAACACTAACTCCGTTTAAAAATGACCAATTCACCCTTGTACTTTTTGCCTACATCTCTCTCCCCATGGAAAAATGATATATTGACAAATAAAATTTCAATAAATCTTGTCCAATTATGTTAGCCTAATTCATTTTTATTTTTTGTGTTTTTATCATCATAATTTTCAGAATTAATAATAAAAAAAATACTCACAATCAACCTTTAAAAACCATCAAATATCTCAATAATGTCATTACCAAAAAAAAAATAGTATGTCGATAATGGTAAAGTGTTTTAATTTACAACTAAACCAAAAATCACAATTGGTGAATTTGAAGTTCAGAAAAAAATAATAATAATAAAGCTGAACAGGAAGAAACAATCTCCAAATTCCACTATTCGTAATCCAGTTATTCTTTTTTGAAAGAACTGTTAAAAGAACAATCTTGCTACAAAAACAAAAAGTACTAGTAAAAAGGAAGGGGAAAAGGCTATACATCTTTGTTCTCTGTACCAATCTTGTGAGTGTCCGCGTGCATGCAAAACCAAACTCCATGGCCAAAAATATTCGCCTCCACCGTTGCCCAAATCATCACCGCCGCCACTGCCCTTCTCCTCCCTCCATCAACAAACTCACCCTAATTCCACATCCCAATTCTCAATTTCCCCAGAGTCACTACCATAACATCTCAAAGCATAAAACCTTGACCTAATTTCAATTTGCAGAATAGAAACCCAAAACCAATTTTCTTTGCAAACCAAAATTCATTTGACTAATCAACTTTTCCTTAGGATATGGATTCAATATTAGATCTTGCCGGAAGGTTAGAGGTTGGATTTTGGTCGAATTGATTTGCGAGGGGGTTTCGACCAAAATCCAGAGGGATGGAGAGAGAGAGAGAGAGAACCAGCGAGATAGATGAGAGAGACAAAACCAGAAAATGGATAGCTCGCAACTCGTCGAAAGAGATGATCCGTCTTTGGTTATTGTGGATTCCCCTGCCAGTGGTGGTGAGGCTGCTGCTCATGCTGCGGTAGTGGTGCAGTGCCGGTGGCAGAGCTGCGTTGTGCGACCGGGCTGGGATGTGAGGTGGAGGAGGACAGCTGGGTAAAGTCATTCCAGATAGAGGGGGATTTTGGTGCTTTTGTTTAGATTTAGCCTTGAATGAGATGAAGAAGGGTAGTTACATGGGCCTTGTTCATTTCCCTATTTAGTTTTAGTTTTAGTTTTAGTTTTGATGACATCATCATTTCCCTCATTTCTTTATCTCTCTCCACTCATTACACGTGCTGACATCATCAAAACTAAACTAAACGATCCAACCAAACACAGCCATGGAAGTTTAATTTTATTTTTAAAAAAAATCATTCCAATTACGTAACAGGCGTGCGTGCTACACTTTCCGTCAATTTGGAAGGAAAATCTAATGGTTGCATTTTAGTCCAAAACCACGAGGAGGTGAAGTGGTCATTTTTAAACCTGAGGGAGGTCATCTGCAACTCGGGCAAACTATAGGTAGGTAAAGTTTATTTTTCCTTTTTCAAAATTGCATTGACCTCCCTTCTAATTCACTTTTAAATATCAAATATATTTGACTGTCCATTGACTAATGGAACATTATGGGCAAACATCTATCTCCCCTAAGGTATCTCACAATTTCACACACCACCCGTACTTTTTCCGAACTTGCACTAACCTCCTATCTGATTCATTAGATATCAAATTACCTCTTTCGTTATTTGATCGTCTATTGACTAATGAAATTGATCAAACTAGCAATTTAGTTTCTTTAAATCTCCATTTTACCCTTATTCATTTTGTGTTGAGATGAATGCTCTATCTGTGAACACCAATTTTGTCATGTACTAACTAATTTGGTTACACTGAAGGATGAATGCTTCTATTTTTCCTGTTGTTGATTTTTGACTTCTTATTTGTTGGTTGGGCTACATTATTGAGTTATATACCAAAATTAAGGGTGTTTTCGCTTAATAATCCTTTTCTTTTTTTCTTTTTTGGAATTTGTTAATTTTGAGTCAATCTTTTGTGGATTGTTGGTTTGTCTATAAGAAAAAAATATACACCAAACTATTTTTTTTAAAGAAAGACAAATATTCAAAAAAGCCTTTCGATTCTGGATTATTTTTGTTTTTAGTACTTTTAGGTTTTGATTGCAATGCTTACTTTCTAGATTCCTCTCTTTGAGATGAACCAATAATTCAAAAAAGTTGACGCAAACTAACAAATGTATTTTTTTTTTAAACGATATGTGTGTGAGTGTGCATATTTGGAGGCAGATATTACTTGATTTTTCATGCAAAAAGAGCAGATATGATGGAGCTTAAAGAATCTCTAGTTAAACATGGGGCGGGTATCATTTTGTGATACACACCTCCGAATATCCGTACCCGCCCCATTCCAAATTGTATATTTCTTTCTATGAATATATGTATATACGCATGCATATAATTTATAAATGTTAATGTATGTGTGGATATATAAGTGTGCATATATGTTTATTTTGTGTATATTGTTCCGGATTAAAACTATACACTTGAGTGTTAAAAAAATTTTATGATGGTAGTTGTTAAAATTTTATACTATAATCTTGGTGGACTAGCTATATTTCTTTGTAACTTTCTATTCTATTTTGTTTTAAATGATTATTTTTGTTATTGTAGGACACAAATTATTTTCGTTTAGATCTTATGGTTCTTTTTTGTTCAACTAGTTTGGATATGGATTCACCCGTATATACCTGTCCAATGGGAGGCAGGTGTGGTGGATTGTCCACTATCCCTTATGAGTATGGAGGAGGGTTGGGAAAGAAATTCTCAATTGGTGATCGGGGATAGAATAAGGTTTCCCGATTCATACCCTACCCGTTGCCATTCTTGGAGATGTTTGGATGACTCGAATGCACCGACGAGTACCACATGGCGGTACCAACTCGGCACACAGTTTTTTCTTCATCTCCTATCAATCTCTATATCTCTATTTTAGAGACATGATATGACATAAGGAGGGAAGAATGGAGGTGTGACAGACCATCGTTCTTTTAGAAATTGAGAGCCAAAATTGGAGGTGTGACCGACCCACACATTTATTTTGGTCTCTAAATCTCTAAAGGATGATGGCCATCCAATATTTTCTGGTAGAGTACAAAAAAGTAGGGGTAGTTAAATAATCATCCTCGAAAGCACCTTGACGTATGTTTTCATCCCATTGTATTTGAACTGTTATGTTTCCATCCTCACTTATGAAAAAGCCCCATATTGCCCTTATTTAGTTATTTATACTATATTGATTACTACACACACACACACACACACACACACACATATATATATAGATATATATAGGTAAATTTTCTAGTAAGGACCTCCCGTAAATAAGAAAAAATGTAAATTTTTCACTTTAAAAATTGTTTTTGGGAAATCCGAACTGTCCAATGTGTTTAAAAGGTGTTTTCAAGAGTCCACGCGGGAAATCTTCAAAAAAAAAAAAAAACCAGAAATGGCTTGATCCAAGCAGTTTTTCGAAGATTTCCCGCGTGGGCCCTTGAAAACACCTTCTGAACACGTTGGATGGTTCGGATCGTCAAAAAATGCTCGGATCACGGAGGTCCGAAGTCCGGATAGGAAGCGCTCCTCATATATATATATATATATATATATATATATATATATATATATATATATATATATATATATATATATATATATATATATATATATAGGACACGGTTCAAATCCGGGATCTGGACCTCCGGACCTCCATAATCCGAGGATTTTTTTGACGATCCAAGCCATCCAATGTGTTCAGAAGGTGTTTTCAAGGGTCCACGCTAGAAATCTTCAAAAAAAAAAAACACCGGGAAGGGCTTGATCCAAGCAGTGTTTCGCAAAATTGTAAATATACAGTTTTTTGCGAAAAACTGCTTGGATCAAGCCCTTCCCTGTATTTTTTTTTTTTGAAGATTTCCCGCGTAGACCTTGGAAAACACCTTTTGAACATATTGGACGGCTCGAATTTTCCCAAAACAATTTGCAACACAAAAAAAACACCCCAAATGCTCTCTCTATATATATATATATAAGAAGTTTCCTATGAGACAGTTGTGGGCCGTTGGATCCTATGCCCTTCACACGATCCAAAGGCTCACAACTGCTTTTTATATATATATGCCATGGATCCTATCAAGGATCCCGGATTGAAGCTTTTTCGGTGTTTTGAGGCTTTTAAAAATTATTTTTGGGAAATCCGAGCCGTCCAATGTGTTCAAAAGGTGTTTTCAAAGGTCCACGCGAGAAATCTTCAAAAAAAAAATCCGGGAAGGGCTTGATCCAAGCAGTTTTTCGCAAAACTGTACACATTGGACGATTCGGATCATCAAAAAAATATCGGGACGGTGGAGTCCCGGACTAAATCATTCCTCTCTCTCTCTCTCTCTTTCTCTCTCTCTCTCTCTATATATATATATATACATCGGCGATCCTGTCAAGGATCCCAGATTGCAGCATTTTTCGGTGTTTTGATGCTTTTAAAAATTATTTTTGGGAAATCCGAGCCGTCCAATGTGTTCAAAAGGTGTTTTCCAAGGTCCCCGCGTGAAATCTTCAAAAAAAAAAAATACCGGGAAGGGCTTGATCCAAGCAGTTTTTCGCAAAAATTGTACATTTACAGTTTTGCGAAAAAACTGCTTGGATCAAGCCCATCCCGGTATTTTTTTTTGAAGATTTCCCGCTTGGACCTTGAAAAACACCTTTTAAACACATTGGACGGTTCGGATCATCAAAAAAATATCGGGAAGGTGGAGTCCTGGATTCGGGACTCCCGGACTAGATCATTCCTCTCTCTCTCTCTCCCCCTCTATATATATATATATATATATATATATATATATATATATATATATATATATATATATATATATATATATAGGGAGGGCTTCTAGTCCGGACCTCCCGTTTCCGGACCTCCATGATCCAAATTTTTTTTTGACGATCCGAGCCGTCCAATGTATTCAGAAGGTGTTTTCAAGGGTCCCTCGCGGAAAATCTTCAAAAAAAAAAAATACCAGAACTGGCTTGATCCAAGCAGTTTTCGCAAAATTTTTATATTTACAGTTTTTGCGAAAACTGCTTGGATCAAGCCCTTCCAGGTATTTTTTTTGAAGATTTCTTGTGTGGACCCTTGAAAACACCTTCTGAACACATTGGACGGCTCGGATTTTCCAAAAAAAAATTGCAACACAAAAAAAATCAATTTTTTCTTATTCTCGAGAGGTTTGGACTAGAAAATTTGCCTATATATATATAGATAGTGTAGGAAAACAATTGTGAGCCGTTGGATTCTATGCCCTTCACACGATCCAATGACTCACAACTGTTTTCCTGCACTTTTTTTTTGTGAGGGAACCGTCATAGGAAATTTCTTTATATATACTCCCTCCGTTCCTATTTGTTGGTCCTCTACGAAAAGTCGTGCCACTTTTTAAATAAAAAAATAAAGTGTTTTCGTGTATCATTTTTCAAATTTTTTTACACTGAATTAAAATACTCATCGTGTACTTTAATTCGGTGCAAAAAAATTTTAAAAATGATACTCGGAAACACTTAATTTTTTTATTTGAAAAAAAGCAAGAGAGAGTTTGGGACAAACAAATAGGAACGGAGGGAGTACATATATAAGCACTTTTGGATGAAAAAATAAGTCTAATAGTCCCTACGGAAATCTCGCCAACCCCATCCCAAAAATCTCGCACCGTCTCCCCAATAAATGGAAACCCCATTTTACATTCTTTGCAGAATTACAGTTTTGGGAGAAACCATAAACGTCCCAAACCCACTCTCGTCCTCCATTGGTGCAGCGGCTGATCAATACGCACAATTGCAGCATTCAGTCCCCCAACAATTGCAATCTTGAAGGTGTTTGGGTTTGGTTTTTTCCGAAAACCCTAAACTAGGAAAACCCACTCCAGTCTTTCAAAGCTGCATCAACTAGTACGAACAAAGGAGACTAATCTAAAATGGCTAAAGTTAGTCACTCAATCTCACCCAATTTCATTTTTCTTTGTTGATTACTTTGGGTTTGCCGACCAGAGAATGACAAAGTATTCTTTTTTTTTTTTTGATCGGCCTTTGATTGGGCCTTCTTGGCAGCCGTCTGCGGGGCACCGCTCAACGATGACGAAGGGAGATTGCTGGGAAAACGATGGGCGCCCGGAGACATTGACTGATATTGGTGATTAGAGCAGCTTGGATCCATGAAATATCTAAAGATCAATTTTTTTTTTTACCATTACCCATACACAAATTTATGTTCACTTGAGTTTACCGTGTTCATTGCTAGAGATATATTTATTACCATGATTTCAGTTAGGCCGATTGTAAGATTTTTTATTATTTTTACCATGATTCATATATAATTCAATTTTTTGTTCACTTATTTACCATGAAATGTGTTTTGAATTTTGGATGATTTAATCAAATTCATGATATTCAAGTTTACCATTAAATTAGTTCAGAGGGTATTCAAGTTTACCATGAAATGTGTTAATATGATATTCAAGTTTATAATGAAAATCAATTCAAATGGTTTTCTGTTTCCAAGGATCATGGTAAAAATGTTAATTAAGTTTGATACATTAAATTCATCATCACTCGTGATCGATTTGTATGCATTTAAAAATTATGGTAAAAATAGGTGCATTAAATGAAATATGGTAAAAACAAGTGCATTACGAAAATCATTATAAATTTGTAAAAAATTAATTGAGAAATAAAACATTAAAATTTTGAAAATCTATATCCTGTAAAGATTTGAAAATTGAGAATTTCAAATGTCTATTTATTTTTTCGTTAGTATTTTGAAATTTGTAAATGATGGAAGGGGTCAAATTCCTTGATTTAAGGTAATTAACAACTAATTAGAGTCTCACTTAATTAGGCAACTAAATAATATATTAAATAAGGGTAGATATGGTATATCACAAGAGAAGATGATAAAAATATAACCGTTCAAATTGATCAAGATAAACCAAAACTTATTAATTTTTTGCTCATAATAACTAATTTTAATAATTTTATATAAATAAAAATTAATAGATGTTAAAACATTTTTTTGATATTTTTGGAATATACAACCTAATATGTTTCCATTATTTGTAATTTACATATTAATTTAGTGATTTTTATGTTAATACCCCAGCATGTCAAATTTTAAAGTATAAATTTTTTTAAATTTTTTTGTATCGAATTAAAAATCTCGATTAGTAGTCTAAATACAACACAACCCTAATTTGTATTATTGAAATGGATAAATACAGCCCGCCAAAAAAACCCGAGCTCAACCAACTTGCCCCTCATACCAAAAACACAATCTTTTCCCCTAAAATACCCTTACCATTACAAAAATACTAGATAAATTTCAAAAAAAATCAAATCTCCATCCTCTCTCTCTCCTTCTTCCCACGTCTCCCCTATCCCCCATTTGTAAAGACTCAAAATTTTATAAAAAAATGTTTTGTCTGAAAATAAAATTGGGAATAGTAGTGTGGAATATGAGAAATTGTATTTGAATGTTTATGAGGGCTAAACGTGAAAGGGTTTTAAATCAAGGACCCATTTGTAGCACTTAGAAAAGATAAGGGGCAATTGTGTGTTTATCCCACAAAAGGTTTTGAACATGTCCTATAATTTCATAACGCCATCCGGCACTGATTACATAAAAAAAAAAAAAAAAAAGGAATGAAGCCAAAACCACTAACTATTGAAATGAGAACGGCAAAAGGCTGATAAGGCCACTGGCTCGCAGACACACCTACCAAAGCAGACCCGACACCTATGGGACGGGACGATGAATCCTGTCAAGGGAAAGTGGTAGAGCATCCCAACGGACACCCGGCTCAGACCATTACACAATAAAGCACACATGTAATCCATAGACAATGGCATGCTTACAATTAGGGGTGTAAACGAGCCGAGTCGAGCCGAGCTTTAGACTACTCGGGCTCAGCTCGGTCTAAAATGAGATGGCTCGAGCTCGGCTCGAACTCGTGACGAGCTCAAATTCTGAGCTCGGGCTCGGCTCATGTAATTTTTCCCAAGCTCGAGCTTGGCTCGGTAGGCTCGGTTGATAGCCACCTAGCTCATTTCAAATCCAAGAGTGGAGTTGGGTTCTTTATATATAATGGATGAAAAGTTGTGCCTTTAGTAGCTGGCTGATGTGGGACTAAAAGGCCTAAAGAAACAAGAACGGAACGACGTCGTTTGGCTATAGGTGTGTCTTTGCCCTTTGATTCGTTTGTCCCACATCGCCCAAGCAATAATCAATAGGCAGGCCGCTTCCTTTAAAAGCAAGCGGTGAACCACTTCCATAATTATTGATGCATTGATGAGGAATTATCTCCTACATCATGTTCATATATGCATACATATTCATGTGTAAATACATATGTATGTGTGTACACAGTGGTTCGCGAGCCTGCTCGAGTTGAGTACCTTGTAGCTCGGGCTCGGCTCGTTCGTACGTGTAGCGAACCGAGCTTGAACGAGCTTTTAGCGAGCAGAACCGAGCCGAGCTCGCGAACAGCTCGGTTCGCTTACACCCCTACTTACAATCCAAGGATAATGAAAACCACGAAATGCCTTATGCCGTCTAGCAACCGACGGTTGAGGGGACCTCCACCATACATCCATCCCCACGCCGCCGCAAGAGGATATAAACTGCGAGAGAACCTCCGCTGACATGAGAGGCTCTGGGTGCGGGTATGCCTCGTCGAGCATAGGCGGCCCCACACGTCCATGGCGGTCATGGATTTCCATCCCAGGATCAGCGAGAGAACAAGAGGATATATCAATGAAGCCATACAACCCAAACTGTAAAATTAGAACAAAAAATGGACACAAAACAAACTGAAGCAAACTAATGAAACCCAATAAAACTGAAGCAAACAAAACCCATCACTGAGTTTCGAGTTAACTCCGAGTCGGATTGAGTTAAAGACGATTCACTGCTCCGAGATAAAGAAACCGAGCTCCAAAGTCGCCGCCACCAACGGGATCTGGAAGCTTATTTGCCGGAGGGAGCCCGAGCTGCCAAAAAATCACCTTCTTGCCTAGACATAAACCCCGCAGGCGAAGGGAAGACGGAGGAGAAAGGTTGCGGGATGGAGAAGCTACGGTTATGGGCGAAGGGGTAGCAGCGGTGGAGGAAGCTGGTATGCAAGGAAGAGGCGAGGCGGTGGCGCTGATAGGATGGAAGCGGGGCTGTTAGGACCAAGGGGGGAGGCGAGGTAAAGGGGGTGGTGGCCCCGCCTCCCCCCGGGGAAACCAAAACCAGGGGTGGAGGGCTGGAAGAGGGAGAAATGAGAAGGGGAAAGAAGGGGGAAATTTGTGGATAGGGTAGCCTAAAGGAGGGCGGCGGTAGAAGGGATGAAAACCCTAGAGAACTCTCAGGAAGAGAGAGAGGGCTCCCACAAAGGGGAGAGAGGTTACATTAATTAATTTTTGCAGTTTTATCCCACAAAAGGTTTGGTAGATAGAGATAGACGTTTTTTCTCTTCCCTCTCCACAGCCGATTCTCACCCCTTTCATCTCCATCCGCTCGACTCTCACCTCTCCTCCCAAAAAAATTCAGCCCAAAATCCATCAAGCCATCACAAATCTGAAGTTTACGCACCATGTACTCGATATTTCAACCCGGAAATCACGTAATCTAGCTCAGGGTTTGGTGGAACTCGGGATTCAATAAGCGAGTTATGAATATTTATGTAGGTCTGGTCCGGACGAAGGGGACAACAACCATGACCAAAAATCTAATTTTTTGCACAGATTCACATATGTGGGGAATCACACCCCAAGCATCAAAACACATGAATTAAGGTATGGAAATGCACCAAAACAAGTCATAAAAACTTGGGTAAAAATCACTTAGACCCCCTTATCTATCATGCATCTACACATAACACCCCTCATCTTTAAAACCTCTCAACCACACCCCCTCATCTTTTAACCCGTATCACATAACACCCTTCCGTCAATATTTTTAACGAAAGTTGGCACCTTCCATCCAAATACACATTTTTATGCCACATTTAACCTCTCCATCATCTCTTCCCCTGATAAAACCCTCTACCCTCCTACTCCTCCATCCCAGCCAACGTCCACCTCTGGGATGTTCTTTTTTCTGGGATAATAACAACTCTCTTCCCACGCCGGAGCCAACATCGACCTCCGGATATCTTCCATAAAATTTGGAAGACATAAATTTGCTGAAAGAAGTACTCATACAATATAGAGTACTACAACCCATTACAAACCTAAATCTGAAAAACTAAAAAAATGGGGAAGAAAAAGAAACGAGGAAATAAAATTGATAATCATAAATTATAAACAAATCTGTTTCTTCATTGGAAAGCACGAGTAATGAACATAAATGGGTAACTGATAACAATCTGTGTCTATACAGCTAGGATTATTTTGATTTTGAGTTGCAGCACTGGACCCATAAAAATCGACGAGTCTCTGCAAAATCAAGACCTGGGTTTTCAACAGAAAAATATAATCAAGACTTGGGTTGTATCTGCGGTGCTTGGCACTCTGTAAAATCACGCGCCGCCGTTGACGGATGCCTTTTTTTTTTTTTTTTTATAGCTCTTCTGCAGAGACAACTCTGGCGACATCTCCGTCAGGCCGCACGGTATGGCCACGCCACCTCAACAGGAGATCGACCTCTTGAAGGTATCGTGAAATTTGGATCTGGTTTCCAGTTCGGGTTGGAGGCCGGGTCCAAACCTGGGCTCCTCTTAGCTATAAGCTGTCTCTACAACGGAAGCAACGGATGATCGAGGTCTCCTCAAAGCGTCTAGCGGAAGGTCCTCTGGGACATCATAAGAGCTCGACCCATTGTTGGTAGCTCGAGTTTCTCCTTTCTTTTTTTGGGTCTCAAATCGCCAGGATGCTTCGTAGATGTACAGTTTTCTACTGGTTTGGAGAAATCGATCTACTGGGTTTTGTAGTAATTGGTCTGAGAGATGGTTCAAATCGATCGATTTGGAGAGTAGAGATGAGAGATCAATCTACTTCAAGAACAAAGAAGTTCATAGCAGAGAGAAGAGAGAGGAGAGAGAAGAGAGAAGAGAGAGTTGATCGAAAATTTTGGGGATGGAACCTGGAAACCCTAACTCAGCAGACCTTACAAATGAAGGGGCATTTTAGTCAATTCACAGATTTTTAAAATAGAGTTAGGCATTTTACTTTGTGTAAAAGATGAAGGTGTGGTTGATAAGTTTTAAAGATGAGGGGTGTTATGTGTGGATGCGTGCTAGATGAGGGGATCTAAGTGATTTTTACCCTAAAAACGGAGGTAGAAATCAACCCCTACCTCAAAGATTAAGCTCCAATTTGTGTAGAACAAGACCCAAAATCTCTCTCCCCTCACTTATTAATTAATGTATCTCTATTTTTTTTTTTTGAAAAGAATGTATCTCTATTTAAAAACTATTTTTTATGATAAAACAGGAAAGTGGCTTAAATTGTGACTTTTATATGTAGATTACATTCGAACGTAAAGTAATTGGGTAGAGCGGATATCTTACTAAAATTAAGAGTGTATTATGTTTCGACGTGTTTTTATGTACGGGGCCGTACGGGCATCCACCAGTTGATACTTGATACTAGTAAAAGAGGGTCAAAACCTTTAGTAGTAATAATTTTTTCATCTCGAAAGAAAATACCCCTTATAGACCAACTACCATTCAAAAGTGAATTCATATGAATTACCCTACTTGTTTAAGTTCATCATTAGTCCTAAACGGCTCAAACCAAACACCTAATTGCCGCCCTACCCTCACCACCACACCACGCTGCTTCCTGAACAAGTTAGCTCTATTAGCTCTATCTCTCGCTCGCCTCCGTCATAGTTCCTCCATGCCCCCCTTGCCCCGTCTCTTCCTCCTCCACCTTTTTGTTCCATGGTCGTTCCCCTGCCTTGTTTTGGGGTATGGGTTGACTAAGTGGTGATGTTAGGGTGGCCTGGGCCCCTCCAGCGAATAATGGTTCTAGTGCTCGGAGGCAGCAGCTCCTGATTTGGGATTTCAACTGGAGAAGCAGCTGGTTTAGATTACTTGATGTTACTCAGTGTCTTGCGAGACAACTCAGTGGGACGACTCAGTTCTATTAGGTTCAATCCAGTTGGTTTTTTGTGCTTTGTTATTATCCTTTCATTTAGTTTTGTTTTAATTCCCAGGAAGTAGAGTTGATTTCATATGGGCTCTCATTGATTTGGATTGGACCGTAGCTTACTATTTAGCCTTGGGAAGGACCCTATGCATTAGGGATGGCAACGGGGCGGGTTGGGGCGGGTTTTGATGATCCCTGCCCCAACCCTAAAATTCCCTAACCCACCCCTAACCCAACCGGGTAATTTATGGGTACCCCCACCCCCGCCCCTATCGGGTATCGGGTTTACCCGCCCCGCCCCTATTTTTTTCACATATTAGTTAAGTATATTTTAAACTCCAATTAGTGAGTACAAATGATAAAAGTTCACAAAATAACTTTTACAACTTAATCAAAATCTACTATCTAATGTTGGATTTTAGTTGTAAAAGTAAAATTATAAGAATAAAAATAAAATTTATTGCATATAAGTGAAAAAATATAATTTGATATATACATATAAGAGTGTATAAATATAGTTATACATATATATGTATGTCGGGGCGGGTAATATCGGGGTGGGGTGACCATACCCCTGCCCCTACCCTAACCCTGGCGGGTTTTTCAAAATCACCCCTGCCCCTACCCGTTACCCAAAAAAATCATAAAAAACCCTACCCTATCGGGGCGGAGTAGGGCGGGTTCGGAGCGGGGCGGGTTGAATTGCCATCCCTACTATGCATCGACCCTCTTATGGATCTGCGCTTGTTTTGCAGTATAAGTCTCAGAGCACCAGGCCCGTCGTGGCTCTTTGTGGTGTGCTCGTGCTCGAGTCTTCTTAGTATCAGTTTCTTTTCTGTATTTGTATGGAATCTTGTAAGTGCCGAATGTCTTGGCTTTCGGACCTTCATTAATGAAATGTCTTCCAGTTCAAAAAAAAAAAAAGTATTAGAACACCTGTTGCCTAATGTGGTGCCCAATGTTACAGGGGTAACTTCCAGATAACACTCTAGGCATCTGTTGCTTAATTAAAGACTATCATGCTTTGTGCAATGCAGGTTTTCATCATACAGAACTAATACAACAGGGAATAGGTTTTTATTTGAGATAGCAATGACCGAGCTGATCATTCCTCAATTTAGGAAAGCGTTCTGTCAGCCGAATATGGTCGAGGGTCCTCTTCAAACCATACTTGAGCACTGCTTGGTTACCCTCTCTGAATCCTTCCCTATAAGCTGTTGAAGTACCCGACTCTATCTGGTGTTTAAAAAACTCATCAAGTTTCTTCTCAAATTGAGATCGTTTACCTTTCTTTGATGATGTCGAATCAAAAGAAGAAGAAGATGACTCCGAAGATAAAGCAACACTTGATAAGCCTATGGGCTTATATGATATTTTACTTACTAATAAGGGGGTTTCACTGTCATTTGGTTTCTTGAATTCTGTTACACCAGATGCTTGGGTGGTTATTTCCGAGTGGAATAAATAGTGAAAAAGGAGCGGGGAAGGGGTGTGAAGGGAGCTAGTTAGTTTTCCATTTCCCCTCAACATTTTCTCATTCTTTCTCATTCTTTCATTTTCTCTCTCTACGATTGTAACTCTGAAGTTGTACATTTCACCATCAATCAATACAAAGAGTATACTTTTCATTTGCAATTCACTTTCTGCAATTTGTGAGAATTGTTCAGAGTTTATCAGTGGTATCAGAGCCCACGATTCTTGGCAGTGGGAACAATGGCAGAACACACGAGATTACAGGAAATGAAACGGATGGATGATGCGGTTCGACGAAATGCAGAAATCACTGAACGACATTCAGAAACTCTGGAAGAAATCAAGAATTCGATCGCAGGGCTTACCCAATTGATTACGACGCTGAACTCGAAATATGAGGGTCTATTGGAAAAGGTACCCTCTTCTTCCTCTTCGCCCACACATCTGCAACCCCCAATCTTGCAAAACCCTCATTTGAATTTTAGGGCTTTTCAGCCGAAATTAGATTTTCCCAAATTCTTTGGAGATGAACCAGAGTCTTGGGTTTACAAATGTGAAAAATTCTTTGAGTTAAATGCCGTAGAGGAACCACAGAAGTTGCGTTTGGCTTCTCTACATCTAGAGGACAAAGCTATGAATTGGTTTAGGTGGTATGAGAAGTCCCACGTTCTGCGAACGTGGCAAGAGTTTACTAGGGTTTTGCTGTTGAGGTTTGGAAGTAATGCTTATGAGGACCCTGTGGGACAACTTACCAAGCTGAAGCAGTGGAGCACTGTGAGAGCGTATCAAGAGAAATTTGAGGAGTTGGCCAACAAGACGACAGGTTTATCTGAGGATTTTTTTGTAAGTTGCTTTGTTAGTGGTCTTAAGGAGGAGGTGTTGGCGGGGGTTAAGATGTTTGCTCCAAGAACCATTGCCCAGGCCATGGGTTTGGCTCGATTACAAGAAGAGACCATTGAGGCCTTGGTAAAGAAAAACAAGTTCACCCCACAAATTCCCAAGTTTACTCCACAAATTTCCAAGTATACCACCCACTCTGGTACCTCAAAAATGGCTGAAGTTGGTGGGAGGAATCCTGATATGGGAACAGCAGTCAAAAGATTCACACAGAAAGACTTTGAGGAAAAAAAGTCTAAAGGGCTATGCTTTGGATGCGATGAGAAGTATTACAGGGGGCATGTTTGCAAGAAAAAACAACTTTTCATGATGGAAGTAGAGGAGGAGGATGACAATTTTGAGGAGGCTCAGCAGGACTTGCCAGCAGAAGAGGCTCAAGAGGAATTTCAGATCTCAGTCCATGCTTTGTCAGGAGTCCAATCGTACAGAACCATGAGGCTACAGGGACAGACCAAGAAAAATATGGTAGAAATCTTGGTTGACTCTGGAAGTACACATAACTTCCTTGACCCTGTGTTTGCTAAGAGAACTGGGACAGTGATCCATCCCACAAGCCCAATGACTGTTATAGTGGCTGATGGAACCAAGCTAATTAGTAAAGCAATGGTTAAAAATTTCCATTGGGTTATGAATGGTACAGATTTTCACACTGATTTGAGACTCTTACCTTTGGGAGGATGTGATATGGTCTTGGGCGTACAGTGGCTCTCCACGTTGGGACCTGTCTTATGGGATTTTCAACACCTCCAAATGGAGTTCACAGCTTTTGGCAAAAAACATGTGCTTCGAGGAGGTGCAACTCCTGCGGTGCAGATTGTGGATGCAAAGCAGATGAGCCACCTGATCAAGAAGCATCCACAAGGTGTCATGGCTCAAGTATGCAGTTTACAAGCACTGAATACCACTGAGGTACCCCTTGATCTTAGCAAAGTATTGCATTCTTTTGAAGATGTGTTTGGCATTAGTTCAGGCTTACCCCCAGTCAGGTCTCATGACCACCAAATACCCCTCAAGCCTGGTGTTCAACCACCTAGTGTCAAACCCTACCGATACCCCTACATACAAAAGAATGAAATAGAAAAAATTGTAAAAGAAATGCTGGACAGTGGTGTGATTAGACCCAGTGTATCCCCTTTCTCTTCACCAGTATTGTTGGTAAAAAAGAAAGATAACTCTTGGAGAATGTGTATAGACTACAGGGCATTGAATAAGGACACCATCAAAGATAAATATCCCATTCCTATAATTGATGAACTCCTTGATGAGTTGCATGGAGCCCAATATTTTTCTAAACTGGATCTGAGATCTGGCTATCATCAGATTAGGATGAACTCTAAGGATGTTGAGAAGACAGCCTTTAGGACCCACGAAGGCCACTATGAATTTCTGGTGATGCCTTTTGGGTTGACAAATGCCCCATCCACCTTTCAAAGTCTTATGAATGATGTATTTAGACCATATTTGAGGAAGTTTGTATTAGTATTTTTTGATGACATTTTGATATATAGCAAACAGTGGGAGGATCACTTGAAACATGTCACATTAACTCTAGCCAAGTTAAGGGAACATCAGTTATATGCAAAAATGTCAAAGTGTGCCTTTGGTCAGAAGCAAGTGGAATACTTAGGCCATGTGATTAGTATACAAGGAGTGGCAGCAGATCCCACCAAGATTGAGCATATGGTTCATTGGCCAAGGCCTCATTCACTGAAAACATTGAGAGGTTTTTTGGGGTTAACAGGCTATTACAGAAGATTTGTCCAAGGGTATGGGAAGATATGTCATTCTCTGAATCTCTTGCTTAAGAAGGATGCCTTTAGGTGGAATCCAGAAGCTGAGTCAGCATTTTTACAGTTGAAGCATGCTATGACCACAGCTCCTGTCCTAGCTCTACCAGACTACTCCAAACCTTTTGTCCTGGAATGTGATGCTTCAGGGAAAGGGGTAGGGGCAGTCCTGATGCAAGATGGAAGGCCACTAGCTTTTTACAGTAAAGCATTGTCTCAAACCAGATTGGGGTTGTCCACATATGAAAAAGAGCTTTTAGCAGTGGTTATGGCTGTGACAAAATGGAGACACTACCTTCTGGGTAGGCACTTTCAGATCAAAACTGACCATCAGAGTTTAAAATTCCTCTTGGAACAAAAGGTCACAACTCTAATGCAGCAGAAATGGCTTTCAAAGCTCATGGGATATGATTATGAGATCACCTACAGAACTGGAAAAACCAATTTGGTAGCAGATGCCTTGTCCAGACTCCATGAGAACACAGTTTCCACTATGAATGACCAGGGTCAGTTATCAGCATTGGTGGTGGTCCTCTGTAACTGGGTGGAAGCTTTGAGAGACAGCTGGCAGCAGGATATGATACTGCAGCAGATAATCCAAGATTTACAACAGGACCCCTCTAGCCACCCTTCCTTTGTATGGCAGCATGAGATGTTGTATTACAAGAACAAGTTGATAGTGGGAGTTAACACACAATTCAGAACCAAGTTAATCATTGAGCACCATGCTAGTCCAACCGGAGGTCACTCAGGGGTTGAAAGAACATACCAGAGGCTTAAGAAGGCTTTCTTTTGGAAGGGTATGAAGCAAGATATTATCAAGTATGTTGCAGAGTGTGACGTATGCCAGAGAAACAAGACTGAAACAGTTGCTATGCCTGGGCTCTTACAGCCACTGCCCATTCCTACCAGGCTTTGGAGTGATATTTCTATGGACTTCATAGAAGGGTTACCTAGTTCTACCCACAAGACTGTGATCATGGTCGTGGTGGATCGTTTGAGTAAGTATGCTCATTTTATCCCTTTGACACACCCTTATACAGCTACCACGGTGGCACAAGCATTTCTAGATAATGTCTTCAAACTACTTGGAATGCCAAGCTCCATTGTTTCTGATCGAGACCCCATCTTTACCAGCAACTTCTGGCAAGAATTATTTCGTTTGCAAGGTACTACTTTGAGTATGAGCACAGCTTATCACCCTCAGTCTGATGGTCAGACTGAAGTGGTTAATCGATGCCTTGAGAACTATCTTAGATGCTTCACCAGTGACAGGCCTTATTTGTGGACCAAGTGGCTGTCCTTGGCTGAATGGTGGTATAACACCACGTTCCATATTTCAACAGGCCTCACCCCTTATGAGGCCCTCTACGGCCAGACACCACCTAATTTCATTCACTATGCTCCTGGGGGAACTACTGTGGCTGCAACTGAGAAGTTGTTGCAAGACAGGGAAACTACCCTCAAATTGCTCAAGGAACACTTAATCAATTCCCAGCACAGGATGAAGCAAACTGCAGACAATCACAGAACTGAACGTGAATTTATGGTCGGTGATTGGGTTTACTTAAGGTTACAGCCTTGTAGACAAGTCTCAGTGGCTTTCCGCAGGAATGCAAAGTTGGCTCCTAAGTTGTTTGGTCCTTATCAAGTGCTTCAAAGGATAGGTCCAGTGGCTTACAAGCTGGCCTTGCCTACCAGCTCTAGAATCCATCCTATTTTTCACGTGTCGCTCCTAAAAAAGAAGCTAGGCCTGGGTGCAGTAGTGCAGACTACTTTACCTGTCACTAATGAGCATGGACAGCTACAGCTTGCCCCTTTGACAATTCTGGACAGGAAGATGATTAAGAGGAACAATCGCCCCCTTTCCATGGTTTTGGTTCAATGGACCAACTCCCTCCCAGAGGATGCTACTTGGGAGAGTTGGTATGATCTCCACCAACGTTTTCCAGATTTTAAACCTTGAGGTCAAGGTTTTCTGAAGGGGAAGGCAATGATAAGCCTATGGGCTTATATGATATTTTACTTACTAATAAGGGGGTTTCACTGTCATTTGGTTTCTTGAATTCTGTTACACCAGATGCTTGGGTGGTTATTTCCGAGTGGAATAAATAGTGAAAAAGGAGCGGGGAAGGGGTGTGAAGGGAGCTAGTTAGTTTTCCATTCCCCCTCAACATTTTCTCATTCTTTCTCATTCTTTCATTTTCTCTCTCTACGATTGTAACTCTGAAGTTGTACATTTCACCATCAATCAATACAAAGAGTATACTTTTCATTTGCAATTCACTTTCTGCAATTTGTGAGAATTGTTCAGAGTTTATCAACACTACTGCTAGAACCAACTGTAATCTCAGAATCTAGCCACATATGAGCTAAAACTTTGGCAGATACCTTCTTCCACATCCGGAGTTAGATTCCGATAACCTACAAAGCACACCAATATAACTTTGAGATCGAGCATATGAGACAGGAAAAATAATCAGTGTTGAGAAGGGAGGATCCATGGATAGAAAGAAAAGGGTGAACAAAAAGAAACTTATATCGTTTGTTTTCCCATCAATTCCCTTTCTTAAATTAATCCCAAAGAAACTTATTTCTTTTGTTTTCCCATCAATCCCACAAAAAAAGAAAAAAAACCATTAATCTTTTTTTTTTTTTTCCCTCCATCTGGATTTGTTTGTCCCTCGTTTGATTGCAACCAGATAAAAAATTAGTGATTTCTTTAAATTAGTAAGTAATTACATGTCCAATATAGATATTGTTTGATAAATCTCGATTAGTTCTATAAGACAATGTTTTTAAAATTACATAGAACATTATAAATTATAAGATAATCATTTGAAAAGTGGCACGAACTCTCAAAATGGACTAACAAATCCGGACAAAGGAAGCATCAAAAAACCGGGCCCCATTTGTCTCAACACAAAGTATTTTTCATAAAGAATGCTTTTGCAAAACAAAATTTCACTTATGCTTTTGGGAGTGGTGAAAATTTTTCACAACAAAATTTTCGAGAGCAATCACCATAAGTGAAGTTCTTGTTTAGATAAACAGTAACTCCCTTCGTCCCGAATTTCTTGTCCACTTTTACTATTCACGACACCTCAAAAAATTGTTTATATTTTCAAATCCATAATGTTATGACGAATGCTAGAGACACTAAATAACTTACAATATTATATTAAAAAAGTATAGATGTCATCACCACATCAATGCATGATGCAATATATAGATGCATTCATCCACTAAAAGAATACCACATGTACATTTAGAACATTAGACAGTACATCAGTTAATGCCTGTAGCGTTTCTCTAATGTTATATATGCAATATGGATCTCATTTGATTGTTCTTGCTCTATTAAACGAAGTTTTTGAAATTGTAATAAACAATATAAATTGAAAGATATAGGCAATTGAAAAATGGAACGCATGCACGTAAATGGACAGGAAATTCGGGATGGAGGGAGTAAAATTAAGATGTGAAATGACCTCTCTCCTCTCTGTCTTCCCTATCTTTTTTTTTTTCCCTTTTTGATCAACTCTCTTTCTTGTCTTAGATACACCACAACTTAATTTAACCCAAATATGAACCCAATTTTTGTTTAAAAAAAATTCTCTCATCAACTTATTTAACCACCAATTGACCTAGACAAAAATTTTGATATACATACTGTAACCGGTTCGGTACGGTCCGGTTCGGAGGGGTTTTTGAGTGAACCGAGCAAAACCAGATCGGAGGAACCACAGAAATGAAACCGATTTTTTGGGGATTGGTTCGGTTTGGGTTCGGTTAGTCCCAGTTAGGAAGTTGGTTCGGTTCGTCTAGGGGGGGAGAGAGAGAGAGGAGATCGGAAATGAAAAGAAAAGGGTGAACAAATGATGATTAGGCTCCAGCCAATCTACCCACCGATTTACATACAAAACTATCGAAACAATGTCAACATACATTCACAGATCTGCAACTCAATCAATACAATGAAAAGGCAGTAATCAATCGGAAAAAAAAAAAGTTGTGTTTGTGTACAAACATTTACAAATCTAGACGTATATCTATTTATATATACATTATATATATGTTATATACAGATCGAGCGAGAAGCGAGAACAGATTTGGATGACGGACGACGAACGATGATGATGTGTTCTTTGACTCTGATTGCATCCGATCTTGGAGGGAGGGAGGGAGTCGACGAATTGACTCACTTGATGGTGAGAGAGAGAGAGAGAGAGCGGGGGGCGCCGCACCTGAGATATGAGTCTGGATTCTGGAAAAAACTTTGGGAAGGTGAGAAAATAATAGTTTTCTCGTGGGCTATATATATATATATATATATATATATATATATATATATATATATATAAACCAATAATCCTGATAAATATAATTATTTGCTACCTTATACCCAATGGCTTGGTCAACCAAGTTGGTAAGTGAATTTATTTCCACTCGTGAGGGCAGGGTTCGACTCCCAGCCCCTTCTATTTTTTGAGTAAGAGTATTATATAATATAAATTATATATATAATATATATAACTGGTTCGAACTGGGTTCAAAACTCCAAGTACCGGGAACCGGTTCCAAAATTTTAGAAGTCTTCAAAACCGAACCAAACTGGACAAGTTTAAAAACCGAAAATAAAAACCGGCTCGGATCGGTTCTTTTTTTTTTTGGTTCAGCCCTAATACATACCCCAGTCTCAGAATTATAAATAAGTGCGTGCAAATACATATGAAATTATGTGTGGGGTCGGTTTCCCTCACACTTAAAAAAACACATAAAAAAATACCTAACTCTTTCGGGCCCCACTGTGATGTTCCGAACCGTTGATTTTATTTAAATGAATAAAATAAAAGGTCCTGCAAAATTTCATCTTAATCGGATATCGGTAAGTGCTTAATCCAAACAGTTTGGAAAACACTAGTTCCTGTCACAGTTTTTGCAAAACTGTTTGGATCAAGCACTTACCGATATCTGATTGAACTGAATTTTTGCAGGACTTTCTATTTTACTCATTTAAACAAGATCAACGGTCCGGAACATCACAGTGGGACCCAGAACAAAATCGAGTGTTTTTTTAAGTGTGAGAGGAACCGGCCCCATTATGTGTATAAAAATGTATGTACTCATGTATTATATCTACTTATATCATCAGGACCGTGACCAATCAAGGGAGAGGACATAAATGGAGCATCAAAAACATCAAAATGGGTATTCTATGTGTGTAACGCCCCGCATTTTTGGGAAAAGCGTTATGGATTATTATTACATTTTAAAGTCGGTTTTACACAATAATAACAATAACCAAAAATACATATAGATGATCTGCCCTCCGCAGATTACAAAAAGGTAGACTGGGTGGATTCTATGGCTCCGTACGTTCCCTGATCAGATCATGCTCCATGTCGGCAGCTCCTCCTGCTCCATGTTCTCCGTAGAGGTCCTCCTGTCCATCGTGACAATCTAGCATAATACGTCAGAGTTGCGAAGCAACATCGTCGTATTATGCCAGGGCAAACCGTGAGCGAGGACGCTCAATAGATACCGTACCCCAACATTAAACTAGCAATTCTAGAACAATATTGTTGGCAGGTAAATAGTTGAAAATCATTTATCAAAACGGTAAGTTCATGCGTGTCAATGCATCAGTATCACATCAAATCAGAGTGCAGCTTAAATAAAATCAGTATCCCATTTCTTTTCATATCAGAGTGCAGCTTTAATAAAATCAGTATCTCGTATTATTTCAGAATCCAGAGTATAGTGTCAGTATCTCGTATCATTTTCTCATAACAGCATTCTTCTTCAAATTTCAACCATGTCAACATCTCACATCTCTCGAAAGTTATTGGCCCGTTCTACAACCGCGTTCTAACGGTCACCAACCTTTCCGTTCGAAGGGTCGGCCACCCATAAACTGACTCCTGCAGTATGAGGTCCGCTAACTCCGCGTCACACACGACATAGTCCCGGCTACCCATATCACTGAATCCCCACCAGTTTGTTTATGAGGTCCGCTTGCTATGTGTTGTACTGAGTAAGTTCTAACCGTCAAATTCACCCGCGGAATTTGAGGAGAAACTTCAAACAGCACTACCGTATAGTTCCATTGAGCTTTGACCACCAGTTCACCCCGGGGAACTGAGGCGGGACTCCAACAGCATCAACATCTCAACTTTCATCACATCAACATTTTCATTCTCATTTCTATCTCTTCCATTTAAAAACATTCGATTACTTTCTCGAAAAATGTGTCGGGTCGTATCGTCTTTGAAAAAGAACGTGCACATGCATT
Organism: Vaccinium darrowii; assembly: GCA_020921065.1. NCBI lineage: Eukaryota > Viridiplantae > Streptophyta > Magnoliopsida > Ericales > Ericaceae > Vaccinium > Vaccinium darrowii. Next base: position 24,468,858 of record CM037153.1, on the reverse strand, counting down.
AATTTCATAAAACAAAATCCTCCGTTTAGAATCGTTCATGATAAACCTTCCGCTCGTAACCCATCTTACGAAAACATGTTACTTAACGACAAAAGTTCTTTCTTCCGGGGATTTAAATCAAAACATAAGGATTAATTCTCGTTCTTAGATTTGCTGGCGTGTTTTAAGATTCGTACGTCAAATTGCCACTTGGTTTGTCTAAACCAAGAAAGTACCCTACTAGAAAACTCTAGTAGTTGAATCCGTTTGGCGTGTTTTAAGATTCGTTCGTCGAATCGCCACTTGGTTTGGGCTAAACCAAGAAAAAGCCTGACTAGACATGCTAGCCATAGATTCTATTTGTTAGTCTAAATAGATTAAGAATATTTATTCAATAATCCCGGAAAATCTCATTTCATTTGAAAAGCTCTTTTCTCAGAAAATTGGTCGGGCATTATAACTGCGTAAATTTGAAAAGTCGATTTTCATTCAGGCATTATAACTGGGTAATTTAGTTTCCCAAAAGTCCATCGAACATTATAACGGTGCATTTTGATAGTCAATTTTAATTCGTGCATAGTAACGACTAAGTGTGTTTTTTTTTAAAGTCTAATTGTTCATAAAATCACTAATCACCAACATAATCACGTTTAATCATAATTAAGCACGTTTAAGCAAAATAATAACATAATCAATATGAACTAGTAAATACTAATCTAAGGTTAAGATAAAGTATCTACCTTAATTCCGATGATTAGTCGGAAGCCGATAAGCTAGTTGAATTCCGGCGGCTTAACGACTAGTCGACCATTGCTCGAACGCTTTCTTGCTAACTTATTCTACCTTTCTAAGATCTAGGGGTGGTCGAGGGTGGTGGAGTGTGGTGGTTTAGGATGAGTTTCAAGAAGAACACTCAAGAACTCACTCAAGAACACTAGAAAGCACAAAGTGGAGAAGTTGGGAGGTTTTGGTGTGAAATGAAGCAAGGAGAGTGAGCTATTTATAGTGAAGCAATGAGGTTCACCTCCCCCAAAAATAATCACTAGCCAAAAACCCTCCCCACAAGTGTCCAAACAACCTTTTGCAAAAGCAAAAATTAGGTTTTAAAGACTAGTTTTAGGTTAAGAAATTCCCCACCAAATTTCCCACCAACTTAAAGATTAGTTTTAGGTTATAAGAAATTCCCCACCAAATTTCCCACCAACTTAAAGATTAGTTTTAGGTTATAAGTAATCTCCCACCTAATCAAGGTTAGCTTTAATAAAATAAAATAAGAGTTGGGGATTTAGTAAGGCTTCCGGACGCAGTGTGGTGAAATACCCGGTGTGCACGCGTTTATTTACGGCGCGAACAGTATAATTAAACAGGTTAAATCTAATTCGTTTAATCTAACCAAACCAAATTATAAACTATAATTATTTAAAAATAAAACGCATTAATAAATCGAATTTTTTTTTTTTTTTTTTACAAAATTTCGGGTTATTACAATGTGATTAAGGCCCAGTTTTCCGCTAAATCATGATTTTTCAAATCAAAAAATGAATTGGTTCCGTGTATCGTTTTTTGATTTTTTTTGCACCAAACTAAAGTACACGAGGAGTACTTTAATTTGGCGCGGAAAAAATCGAAAAACGATACATGGAACCACTTCATTTTTTGATTTGAAATATCGATTTTAGCACCTAGGTGCTAAAATCTTTTGGAAAACTGAGCCTGGTGGGTTGTAACGTTAGTGTTTTGGCTTTATAAAGATTATGAGAATGATAAGGTTGGCGCCAAGATACAGTGCTGTGGAGGAGGTCAATAAACTTATAGATATTGATCGAGCACATGGAAGGTACAGTAAAGCAACGATGTACTGCTTTTCCAAGAGGAAAACATTTTCAACATATGACCAAAAATATTTTACCTGTGTCTTTGGCCCAACCAAAGGAAGAAAAATATGTGAAACAATTACAGGAAACATTTTATGTCAAAACAAACGGAGCCAGCAATGCTATATGCAGGAAAAGATTTGCAGGAAATCACGCAGGGAAGACAATGCGGGGCCCAATACGGATCCTGAACGGCTAATTTGAGCCGCTCAAGAATTTTAGAAACACATTCCGAGTGGGCCCACTAAAAACCAACTCCATCTGATATGTTTAGTTGCTCGATCCAAACTTTCAATTTCTTCTTTTTCATCCGAGCCATTCAAAAATGAAAGTTTGGATCAAGCATGCACACTTATCGGATGGAGCTAGTTTCTCACAAGCCCACTCAAAATGTGTTTTTAAAATTTTTTAGCGGCTCAGATCAGCCGTTCGGGATCCGTACTGGGCTCCATAGGGCCTTCCTTGCGTGATTCCCTGCAAATCTTCCTTGTACATATCATTTTTGTTAAAGTAGTTTTCTCACAGATAAGAAAAAGCACCTTTGAGCCGCAGCCATGCATGCATCATCTCATGAGCTAGGATTAACCCAGTCAGCAACTTGATTCAATAAGAGATGTTGTTTGATCGCATAGTTCGGCACTTAAAACTGAACGAATTAAGTAGCAAGTGATTAAGTAGGTTTGATAACTACATCTTACATTACTTGATTAAGTGCCTCTTATAATGTAAGCATTAAAAGTTGATAAAAATTAAGTAGCTTTGGTTGAATTTCTGTGTGTTTTCATTCTACTATTTTCTCCTCCACCACTACACCCTACACAATTGTAACACCAAGGTGTTTAATTTTTCATAATCACGATTTATTATATAAATTGTGCTTAATTAAGCACATGATCTCTATGTGTGATGTGACGTACCCAAGTTATGTTTGCATTATGAGTCACGTGCATGATTTTCGTGTTATAAGTAAGATTTATGTGCTATGTGTCTTTAAGTAATAAGAATTTTATGTGGGAAAAAAATAGTAACTACACAAAAGTCATGTATTGTGCCACATAAAATATTTTTACACAACACCTTATGAGATATTTTCTATTACACTTAAAAGAGAGAAAAAAATCGGCCTCTGCATCCCTCACCCTCATTCTAATGTTACGTCTCTCTCTCTCTCTTCTCTCACTCTTCCTCTCAAAAAATCTAGAAGGCTCTGAAGCCATGATCTAACTCTAGAATTGATAAGTTTCCTTGTTTTAAGTTAAATCATACATATACATGTAGATTGCACTTGCATCTATGGTGATAAGGTGGAGAACAAGGACAAAACCCTAGTTATGTCCAAGAGAAGTTTGGTGAAAATCTGTCTGGGAATTTGCTTGAATTTGTACCCTAAGTCACAAATTTTTAGACATATCTAATCAACCCCAAAAAACACGAAATTGTTATGATAGGTTCCTCTATGAGTCCTCTACACTTTGTAAAAATTTCAGGTCAAAATTCCTTGAAACGAAGTCTAGAAAAATCACGCACTAAGCTATACTAGTATACTGTGTTTTGTTGTAGATGCTGAATCTGTATTTTTGTCTTTAATTTTTGATGAATTCGACTAAGTTCCCTATCTTATTATTTTCTGAAATTTTTATGGGAGGTACCCACATGTGTCTAATTTATTGTGTCTAAAATTCGGAGCAAAATTCGAATAGAATTTTTTTCAATAATTCGTATACTAAACTGCGTTCTGTTACGGATTATATAGAATTCTTCATTCATAGTTTGTGTTCTTCTATTTTGGAAAGATAGTTCTTGACCTCATAAGTTCTTGGGTAATTTTGATACCATAGCTATATGAATTATATTTATGTAGTAAAATTTGCAAGACCTAGTTATCTATGGTTTGTTCTCAAGAATTCTTTGATTGGGTGTCGGTTAACTTGTCTTTTCAGGGTGTAGACATCCCGATTTTGACCAGAGAAACTTGTCAAGCATTCTGGATGATGAAATAGACCAAACGTGCATGCCTTGAGGCTAAGAACAAAGATTGAACTCACCAAACCACCCTAAACCATTCTAAACTCTCCTAGAACAACCTTAAGCCAACCAAAATGACCAAAATACCCTTCAAACCATCCAAAATGCTCTTCAGAATAAATCCAAGCCTCCACCATCTTCTCGTACATTCAAAACCCTCTTTATTGATATATAATACGTCTCAATCCGTTTGGAAATGAGGGAGATGTGCTTGTTTTACCAAAACGACTTGTTGTTTTGACCTTCTGAGGGTAAAATGGTCACACAATATAAATTATCTTGGGTTCAAACCAATTGGGTTAGAAAGTAGATTTGATAAGCTTTCCCACACTTCAAACCACACGCAAAATGGAGTTCAATAGCACCCGAAGCAGCCCTGTGAAGTTTGGTCTGCAGGCCCTTTGAGCGCTCAAACCACACATCGAGCGCTCAAACCCCTCTTTGAGCGCTCAAAACTTGTGCGCTCCAGAAACTTTTCAAGGCATCTTTCAGCTGATTTTCTAGATAATCTATGGGCTCCCTCTGGTTTCTAAGCTTCGTTTTCACGTCTAAAATCCCTCCAACTCTCCAATTTGAATTTCAAATTTAAAAACCCAATTTTTTCTCTGTCTCTCTCTCTATATAAACCACCCCCCACCCTTTGTTTAAGGATTCTTAGCTAATTATACATCTCTTGCACCCTCCATCAGACCTTAACCACACTCTCTCATCCTTCAATCACATTTTAGCCTCTCTCTCATCCATTTCCATTATGTTCAACCTCCAAAACACCCAAAAACCTTCTTTAAAAGGCCTAAACTCCATGGGTCTTTAAAGAAACCACTTCTCACCAAGCTTACTGTAGGGATGGCAACGGGGCGGATTGGGGCGGATTGGGGTACGAACCGAACCGAACCGAACCGAATGACCAGAACACCGCCCCGAACCGAACCGAAAACCGAACGGGTTATGAAAATCGATTCCATAACTGAACCGAACGGGGTTCGGGGCAAACCCGAACCGAACGGGTACCCGATCTGAATTGTGATGTCTATGAAATTTTAGGAGCATTTTCCAATTTCCAGATTTTTAGTACAAAAGTTTCAACTTTCAATAGCTAGCTAACTATTAAGTTAAACTTTCAATTGTTGCAAAACATTATATTAGGCATCCCACTACAGTAGCATAAATCATTAAATCACCAACCAAAGTACCAAACCTTACTCCTTAGGCCCATAACATACCAGATTTACATACAATGATACAAACAAACTTAAAAACTAGTTCAAAATCATTGAAGTCGATCACCAACAATCTAAAACCATAGTCCATGCTCCAATCTTCAAGCCTTCAAGTCCAACTTGATATGCCAAAGGATTTGTAGAATTCAAACCTATTCAATTAAAGCAAAAAAAGTTTAATTAATATTAACGAGGTATAATGTTCAAAACCACACAAAACATTAAACAATACCAATTACCTCACGAGTCATGAATATAGTATTTGATAGACACAAGTTACATCACAAATATAGTATTTCAAGAAAACATGAATATGAAACACATAACATACTGACCTGAACACCACAAGTTAGGCACAATATGATTTTTTTTCCCTTTATTCCTTTGGACCTGACCTGAACACCATTCACGCATGCAGTGTCAAAATTAAAATACTAACAGGAGAGATTAACCTACATATTGTATAAGATTTAGTAATGGCATTAACAATTAATTAACCTTGGGAGTGAACTTAGATGTACTATTTTACTTACCTTTATAATTAATTATACCTATCTACTGTTATGCATGTATAAACTATACAAACACAAGCCACACACAAACACATCACGTGCAGCTTTGATTCCTTTGTAACCTACAAAAAACAAGCAAGTTGGAGGAAACAACCACTGCTCGAATCACAGAAATGGTTGGAGGAAAGAATTTTCAAATCTATGAAGCATTTTCCAAATCCATGAAGTACAGTCGATCTAAGAGAGAAACAATGGACTTACAAAGTAGCTACAGAAACAATGGACTTGCAGAAACAATTTTCAGTCGATCTAAGAGAGTACAAAGTACAATTTTCAAAGTAGCTACAGAAACAATGGACTTACAAAGTACAATTTTCAGTCGATCTATGGACTACCAATTTTCAATCGATCTATGAAGTACAGTCGATCTATGAGAGAGAGAGAGAGAGAGAGAGAGAGAGAGAGAGAGAATGGAAGGTGAGAAACAACCTCTGCTCGAATCACAGTCCACAGAAACCGGCGATCGGTGAGGAAAGCATGTCTAATCCGGCCTGCTATAATCCGTCTTCTTTATGGTTGCTCACGGTGGTGTCAGTAACCGGCGATCGGTGGTCGCCTGGTCGGACCAGACACGATCGGTGGTTGCTTCTCAGTAGTCGGTGCTCTCACAGTGAATGTCGGCCGTGAGCACTGAGCAGTGAGCTCTCTGAAGAGATAAGCAAAATGGGTTTTGAAACCCTAGGCTGCTAATGTTATGTATATATATGAAGGGAAAAATTGTAATTTCATATAGGGTTTATATAATATTTATATATAATATAGGGGGGTTCTATGTAATTAATAGGAGTTCGGTTCGGTTCGGTTCGGTTACCGGTTCGGGTTCCAGATAAACCCAAAACCGAACCGAACCCGTTCGGTTTCCCATTCATCAAACCCACACCCGCACCCACGAGGGAAAAATCGGTTACGTTTCGGGGAAAAAAAGCGGTTTCGGTTCGGTTACCCGTCGGTTCGGTCGATATTGCCATCCCTAGCTTACTGTCCTCAAACCTTCCTTAAATCCATATACACACTTTAATCAGTCCTTATTCATCACTGATTATCCTTATTTTAAGCACCAAACACTAAAAAATTACCATTTTAAGCTCAAATACAACTCATTCATCTAAACAATTATCCAATCAGCCCTACATTCACACTCCTCTATCCAATATACCTCAACTCAAGCCCATATTCTAAACCACTACTCAATCATCCATCAAAACCCCAAGTTCAAGCCTTGATCATAGTCGAAAAGGTAGAAAAACTTGTGAAAAATCACGTTTTGGACATCCTGAGGGAGACCAGTGAGTTCATGGAGGTCCCCTATACCCAGGGACGGATCCAGAAATCCATCCCAGTGGGGGCACTTTATTAATTGTAATCGTGCAATTTTTTTCCTACTCAACGATTTTGCTAGGGACAAGAAATCATGTAAGATTGATTCTAAATCTAATATCAAACAAGAAATTATTGAAGGCTAGGGACCGTTGCAAAAGATCTCTGAATCAAAAAAAATATGTAAGTTAAACAATTTTCTCATCATTTTGTATCATTTTCTTAAAAAGAAGGGAGAAAATTAAAATTCAGGACAAAAATACTAAGGGAATTATTATTACTATTATAAGTTCAAAATATATAATAAAACTACTAGTTTGTTGTACAATGAGTGTTGTTGGTCTAGTGGCAAGAGGGAAGACGTTGGTTTGATAAATCTTTCAATTTGTGGCTTAAAAAAGAGGTAGGTAGGAGTTGAACACATGACCTTCAACATAGAGGTAGCACACCTCACCACCAGGCAACACCCAGGATATGTTACCAGATCTTGACACAAATAATATATATACAAAACTTATTTTCCTAATTTTATTTTATTTTATTTTATTTTTTTACATTGACAAGTGGGGGGTCAGCGGGGGCACGTGCCCCCGCTTGCCCCCCCTTGGATCCGTCCCTGCCTATACCTTCTATGTGCTCACAAAGTCTTAAATATAAAAAAAACTGATTTCAAAAATCTCAGCTCGAAATAGTTTGAATGCTCAAACTGTTTTGGTCCCTTCTATATTTTTTGTGGTTTTTGGTCTTTTCTTGTGATGGAAACACCTTTTTGTGGCTTATGGAATGTTGATACTTCATAAAATTAGTTTGGTACTCTTTTGATCATTGATTAATGGATCCAAAAGCCATAGAAATGGTGTTTATCATCATCAAATCATGAATAAGTCTTGTTTATGGGATTAGTAAGCCTATCTCACTATTTGTGACAAGGATCAAAAGGTTCAAGTTCACTAAAATATCAAGGAAAGTCAGAAAACCACGAAAACTCTCATCCCATGGAAAGGGTTTGAGTGCTCAAACCTTATGCATTGAGCGCTCAAACACTCTCCTGATTTGTCTTTGTTTGTTGCTTATTCTGACTCCATATCATGTTCTAAGTTTATTGTTGTGTGTGTGTGTGTGTTGTTGTGGAACAATACCAATCTGATCTTCTATCTCCCCCTCTCTCTCATTTTAATCATGTTCATGCATGATTCAATACTCATTTCTTACACATGCAAGTCTTTGAAGCTTATTTATTGATGTTTCTGGAATATCATTGACATTTGTATCATTGTGTATTATTTTGATGTTGTTGATGAGTCAAACAGAGGCAAGAGGGTCCAGAAGGCTCAAACCATGAAGATGGTTTGAGCGCTCAAACTCCATGCTTTAAGCGCTCAAACTATCTTCATACTCATCAAATGTTTTCATCATCTGAGTTGTCTAACAGGGTTTTAGGCATTCTAGAATGTCTCACAGTATTTTATTCTCACTTCTTATGTCTTTATTGCATTGTTTGGTTCATCATCAAGCTTCAAGTTTATGTTAACATGGTCATACCTTTCTGCTTAGTCATCAAAGTATCATTTTCAAGCAACTTAAAGTGCATCAAACATGTTTTCATCAAAACCAGAATCATTAGAAGCATCATGAGCATGTGTGGGAGAGAGGGGTGTAATACCCGACCCGGATAAATAACATCTAATTCGCATTGTTAGTTGATTAGGTGTTATGGGCTAAAACCATTAGGGATGTTTAGTTTGAGGGGTATAGTGTAATTAGGGAAGATACAAAATATCTACGTTGTCTTCTCCCTTGTTCTGATCTTGAACATCAGAGAGAGAGAGAGAGAGAGCGGTGGAAGAAGAAGAGAGGGAAAAGTTAGGGGAAACCCTTGATTCTTGTAGTTTTTGGTAAGTTATGTACTTCCTATGCTCTGATTTCTTGATTTAAGTGTTCAATTTCCTCTCCTACATCTATATTACAACTGATTGTGTCCATGAGAGTGGGTTTTAGAAGTTGATATTGGGTTCTATGTGAAAGAATTCGTGTTTACCATGGATATGTGAAACTGTGTTTGAATAGATTGAATCTGCCTGGGTTTTTAGCCGAATTTTTAGATGTAGTTAAAGAGCTCGTAATTTTCTGATATTTTTACAGTGGATTTTTCCATGAGTCTATTGTGTTGTGTAAAAATTTCAGAGCTTAATTCGAAATACAGAAAATATGAAAAATGTTTTACCGAGCTGCAGTCGTAGAATTCGCAGTGCAGGCAGCACTGTCGCGTCTTACGGGAAGGGGCATAACTTTGTGTAGGAAGCTTGGATTTTCAATCCGTCTTTTGATTATGAAACTAGAATCGCATACCTTCGAGAATATGTGGGATTGTGCCTTAGTTCCTGCCAGGTTATAGCAGTTTTTGATTCAAAGTTGATGCTTTTGCTGAACCTGCAGATTCATGTTTCTTTTTGTGTAACTTCAAATAAGCATATCTTGGTCATCCGGGCTCCGATTAGGGCAAATTTTATATCGATATTGATGTACTGAAAGTCTTCTTTCTAGTGGTGGTGGTCTCATGTCCTAATTCAGAACTCGTAAGAAACGATAGTCCAGATACGATGGGTTGGTTTTTTTTTGGATAATTCAGCTTGAAATTAAAAGGGGTTAAGCGAATGTACAGCCTACAAGGGGCATACCCTAGGGAGGACAAAATAAAAATAAAGAAAAGAAAGAAAAAATGCATAGTCCCCGGCACAACCCGCCGGGGTGGGAAATTTGGGGTCCTAGCACAACTCGCTAGGATAGGGATAAATGGACAAAAATTTAGTGGGTTAAAAGGCTACAAGAGGCACACTGCCCTTTGTACTTTGTAGGCACACAAAAAACAGTGAGCTTTTAAAAGATTCGATACGATGGGTTGGTTATTAGATTTTATACCGGTTTTGGAGTGTTGTTATGTTATGACTTGTCTTAAGTTGTGATGACCCTATAAGTTGCTTATGTTGCATCATCATCTTTTTGATAATATGCAAGACATGTGTGGAAACTCATAGACTAATATTAGTTGATTTGTGGCTAGGTAAAGAGCCGGTCATTCGGGAGGTGCCAAAACCATAGTTAGTTTGGCATACTTCGGTCGTTTCTCAGGTGAGTGTGTTTGACATGGTTAAGTTCAATACCATATAACTGTGATGATGATATATTGTTGCGAAGATGGATGTATTGATGATGTGTAGTTGTGAGGCTGGATGTATATCATGCTAACTGATGTTTTAGCTATTAATATGCATGCTTGATGTGTGAAAGATGGTATCTGCGAAGGGGCTGTGGATTGGGTTATATCTCGAGTACGTTGTGTCGGCTAGCTACCGGTGACAACGAGCGGGGTGTGCTCCCACAGTGACCTAGGATACATAGGATGTGGCAGACGTGCCACTTGCATGTGATTGGTTATATACATGTTGATAGTTGTTGTATAATACTGTTATGTTTTGGATGTTGATTTGGTTGTATTTTATTGAGCATTTCTATGTCTCACACACTCCTGGTTTTCCTTTGATTGCCAGATAGCAAGTGATTTTTGGGTGGGTCCACTACCGGTGGTCGTTTTGGAGTTCCTTTTTGGGCTAGCCTCGGGTGACGTAGCTAGCCAAGTTAGTTTGTTTTTAGTTGAACTAGTAGAGGTTTGTATTAAGTTGAACTAAGAGGACTTTGAGTATTTGAGCTACATGTATTGTAAATAAGTCGTCGGTTGTTTGGCATTTGTGTTGTGGTGTGTTGTATACACTTTAAATTATATGTTAGAAGTCTTCCGCTGTGTTTATATTCTGAGATTTTTGAACAGGTGTTGTTTGGTTTTGTGTTGGAATGCCACGTGGCCGCGCCGACACGGGCCCACGCGGGTGCCGTTTCGGGACGGGGCGTGACAAAGGGTTTGAGCGCTCAAACTGTCCACATTGAGCACTCAAACCCCTATTAGAGGATCAGCTTGGTTTTGCTTTGTGTTAGTTGATTGTGTCATTTCTTATTATTCTGTTGTTGTTTGTCAAGAACTAATAATTTGTTTACTGTTTTATGCCTTAACTTGTTCATATTTGCATATCATTATCATCACTCATATAGTCCAAGTCGCACATGCATACACCGCAAATCCATTGTTGTGTTTAATATCGTTACGTGCTTCCTATCTCCATTCCCCACTATTTATTCAAAGTTGAATTGCAGTTATTTCATACGATCCCACAAAAGTCTAGTAGAGACTAGTCTTCGAACCGGGTGAGAGGGGTGCCGTAAAACCATTCCTCTCTCGTAACTGAGCTCCTGAACCTAAGATAGTATGGTGATGATGGGTCAGTATCTAACCCTTGTCTATTAAATGAGACACGAGTCAATCGAGTTCAGTTCCTCGGGGACAATCCGCTAAAATCTAGGTGGCGACTCCGAATCGATGTGAAATCCTCTGGAGGGGCGTCCACAAGCTGGTGACTCCGCTGGGGACTCTGGTTAATGCATATTTTGATTTAATTACACTTGTGTAGTTTTATTGAAATATGCATTAATATGAGGGCTCGACTCGAAAAGCTTTTGTGGAATTTTTGAAATGTTTGTAATTCAACTTTTGCATTGCACTTGCATTGTTCTTAGCCTCGCTGGTGTGTTTTGGCAATCCCGCTCGGCTTGCCGGTGACAGAGAATCCCAAAATGCCCATCAGCCCTTGACCGTGATGAGTCACACCAGTCGTTATTACATCGCCATGGGTATCCGTGGCAATGGGAAACAATCATAACTCCAGTCCGGGTACCCTTGTGAGACCAAAACCTGCCTTTTTGCATATAGTTAACCATAGAACCTTCCACATTAGGTTGTTGACACCCAAATTTGGCCCGACCACTCGCAAATCCAATCTCAGAGTAACATTGAACGGCGCCAATTTCACAATATTTGTCTCCGCGTCGTAGCAAGAATTTTAACTGTGTTTGGGTCTCAATTGGACGCCGGCAGAGAACTCAAACAAAAGCATTGCGGAGTATTGTGTGTTGCGTGAGCGTGAAGCATGGGATCATTTTTCTAGACCGACAACACTGGCCGAATTCTTCCATTATCACATAAACAACTCAATGGTGCCATTATCACATAAACAATTCCATTGTTTATGTTGGTGGAAGTTTGGCCTGAGTAATTGATCGATCAATTCATTGATTAATATAATCAATGTCAGTGCAATCAAGGAAAAGAAAGAAAGTGGCGTAGCCACCACTGGGGAACTGGAAAATGGACAATTCTTGTGGAGTCCGGATGATATCTTGTTTCGCCCCACGATTCACATGTCAAGTGCATTAATTACATGCGCCATACCATATTATTCCGGGCATTAAAACAAGAAGTTCGGCTGTTCCTGCGTCCCGTTCGGACTCCATTTTGAAAATTAGTCGAGAGCATCGCAGACCGGATGGAGCTGATTATTCCAAAGATCCCAGTGGAGCACTTTCTTTGTTTATTCAAATGCATACTCCCACTTGGCCGTGGGAATTAAAAAAGGGGGGATTTCATGTTTAGCAAGTGAGTGCAATGCCACATGTCGGCTTCTTGTGCGTCCAATCACCCCTTGCTTTGATCTCAGCCGTTGATCACCATCACAAGCTCCCATGTGTGCGCGCTACACCGGATCAATTACTCACCATGCCGACACAATCAGTGGAAGAATTTGGTTTCTTACCCAATCAGCCGGTCACCCATTTGCCTCCTCATTTGTGCCTATAAAAACAGCACATGCTGCAGGAGAAAGGAGAAAAAAGAGAACCAGAGAGGAAGGAGGACGCCAGGAAAATAGTGAAACCGAATTCGGCACTTTTTCAAGTTATATTTTCGTCTAGCCTATACAATTCCAGCCAATTGCCACCCAAGGTGAGCACCATGTAATCCGGCACTGGGGGCGTTCCCCCTTTTCAATTTCAATATTAAAAAAACAGTCACTCAATAATTTTTTTTGTATATATGTAAATATTGTATACGGAACCTCAAAGTAGCCTGTGACCGATTGATGGTGATTTTCAAAGTAGCCTATAAATCGAGTCCCGGCGATAAAGGATTCCGTTCCATAAAAAAATACAAAATCAATGCAATGAGAATCTATATGTCGAAATCCAATAACGCGAGACGCGGAAGGTGGGAATCCACCCGAAACATGCTCGGACCTTTAGATTGCGACATATGAATTTCAAAATAATTTTACTTCCTGTTTTCTTTCATTTTTATTTTGCCAAGGATAATTAATTGAAAAAGGCTAAAATTGAGAAAGCGCTGAACAGACGACGTGGGGTGCCTAACACCTTCCCCACTCGCAGGAAATCTCCGAGCCCATCTCTGCGTTCGCAAACCAAAAAAGAGAGTCAATTTCAAGCCCGTTTGAAAGAAGAATTTGCTCGAACGGAAGAAAATAAAAAATAAAAGTTAAAATGTTTTTCTTAAAGTTCATCTATGAAAAACAGTTTTAATGGGTGACCTGACACACCCGAATTCAATGTTAGGTGGCGACTCTGAAATTTTAATAAAAGCGCGAGTCACAGCTGCAAACCGCATAATTCACAATCGTCGCATTTAAAAGTCATGATTTTGAAAGCGTCGCTAAAATGCCCACTGAAGTGGAGCAGGCGAGCGGCCGGTAAAAATTGGGGTGCGACAGCTGGCGACTCTGCTAGGGAAAAACTTAGCGGATTTCAGCCTTTTATCAAATTTGGCCTTTTCAAATAAATATCCTTGGCATTCCAGTTGCTAACAAAGTTTCATTCTTCTATCTCAGGTAAAAAAAAAAGGCAAAAAAAATTGCAATTGCAAAAAAAAAAAAAACAAAAACTAACATTTGTTTTGCAGGGCATTCATTGCACATATATGTCAAGAACTCCCTCCGGAGATTTAAAAAAAAAAAAAAAAAACTCAAAATTTTCAGCATATCATTCAGCACTACATACCCTCTCTTCTCAATCTCCATTCTTTTTTACAACTTTCAACCCTGTAGGACTAGAACGTGCTCTTAAGTATACCGGTACTATCGGATGGCGATTTTCAAAGTAGCCTACGGTAGTATCCGTCGAAACGGAGCCAACTCACATCACCAACCTGAGAAGGTTCCATCTTTTATGAGGCTGGAGGTTTGAAGATGTGGGAACCATAAACCTGGAGAATGCATTAGACAAGCCAAAGCCGTCATGCTGCATGTAGAACCCAAAAGAAAAGAGTCAGCCTAAGCCTTTGCATCTTAAGGCATCATGAAAAACGGAGGGAGTTCTGAACTGCCATTATCATAAACCTGTCCTAACAATTTTCTCTCCTCTACCACCCAAGGTAGCAGAGAGCCTTTTGTTGCAGAAAAATGGCACACCGGAAACGTTCCCTTACTCCGCCCAAGAATCCCTTTGTTGCCAGGTCTCGGTCATCAGCAGGGGCAGAGAAGAACCGATTTCCCCGTGTTGATCCTGAAACTGTCTCATTGGCCGACTATCAGGCCCTTCGCAGGGAGGTTGAAGATCTCCAAGCCGTGGTTCGACAGTTGTGGGCCCAAGGGCATCCCAACGCCGGGCCTTCAACACTACAACAGTCCACCGGGTTAGAGGCATCGAGTACCCAACACCTTCCAGTAACACAATTCAACTTTGAGTCACCCTCTCAACCACCTCAGAATACCCTTGGTTTCCTATCCCAACCACCTCTGAACACCCCTGGTTTCCAATCTGGGCCATCGCTCAGTCCCCTTGGTTTCCAACCACCACCATACCAATCGTCATCCTACACTCCATCGGCTCAAGTAACTCTACCTACCACACATGCTCAGAATCAACCACCAAGAAGACCACGCCGCGAAAGAAATTTCACTCCTATAGCCACTCCTTGGGCGGTTGTGTTTTATCGCTTGGTAGTCTCTGGCCTCATAAAACCAATACCGGCTCGACCACCCCCAAAAATACTTCCACCAACCTACAAGCCCGATGCCAAATGCACTTTTCATTCTGGTCAACCGGGGCATGACATTGAATCTTGTTGGACGCTTCGCTATAAGTCCAGGACTTAATCGATGCCAAGGTCATTGAGGTGGAAGAAATTAATAGGCCAGCTACCCTAAAAATCAACCAGTTTCCCAACCATCGAGGGGTTAACATGGTCCTTGGTGAAGAAAATTCAGATGTCTTCCCTCCTCAACAACTTATTGGACCCCCAGGGACTATTGTGGTTTGTTCTCAATTGAAGAAAGCTCCAGTAATAGCCATGACTGGCCAAAATTCCGAAAGAAAGGAGCGAAGCTGGTACGAGCAAAACCCTGGACTAGGGTACTACCAACAAGAAAGCCATCTGTCAACAAGCTTCCCATCTAGTCCTACCACCGACCTACCATCAATGCCACAACCATTCACTGAAGCAGGGGCAACCATCATCCAGAATCCCCCACCAATTCAAAACAACACTGGGGCAGTCCCCTTACCGGGCATTCCCAATCTCCCCTTACCGGGCATTCCTAATCCCTCCTTACCAGCCTTACCGGGCATTCCCAATCCCTCTTTACCAGTCATTCCCAATTCACCCAGGGGCATAGACCCAATTATAAACCTGAAAATCAAGCACCTAGAAGAAGCCCTCAAAGCCATGCAAGGGCCAAATGCCTGCCCCTCCACCAAATTCTCAGACCTCTGCTTTTTTCCAAACCAGCCCCTTCCAGCCAAATTTGAAATACCAGACTTCACCAAGTTCAATGGGACCACCGATCCCATGACCCATCTCCGACTGTATGCCGGGGCACTCAATGGCCTTCCCAATCCAAACAAGCTTATGATACAATTGTTCCAGCATAGTCTTACCGGACCTGCCGCACATTGGTTTGCCCGTTTAGACCTTCAGCGCATCCAGACATGGACTGAATTGTCCATGGAGTTTGTCAAGCAGTATCGGCACAACGCCGACATGGGTACTGACCGCATGCACTTATTGAGAATGGAGCAAGAGCCGGAAGAAACATTTCGAGTATATGCCATGCGTTGGAAAAACTCGGCCTCCCAGGTCGAGCCCCCACTACTTGACTACGAGTTTGTGCAGCTGTTTGTGCAAACGTTGGAGGGAGTCTACTATGAAAAGTTGTGTACTTCCATTGGGAGATCCTTTTCAGAAGTTATCCAGCAGGGAGAAATGATCGAAGAAGGGATCAAAATTGGGAAGATAATTGACCCCCGTGCCTCCTGGTGAAAAATCAAGATTCTCATTTCAGGGTCAAACTATCGTTCAGATTCCTAAGGTTCTCAGGATTTGATTCCAATCATAGTTTGTGACCGCTTTGAGGCTCTCTCTCTCAATGAATTTCTCCTCCTGATGTAATAAGTTCCATCTTTTAATCTTTGTGATTTATGGAATTTTCTCTGTTGGTCAAGAAAAGCAACCATTATAAAAAATTGAATAATTGTGGATCACTGTAAATGAGGCCACTCCTAGCTCATCTCCAAAATGTTGCTCAAGAAGTCTGCCAATGATACCACAAAAAAGATGGTGAGCCTTGCCCTACCAGCAAATGCTCAAACATCTGAATGCACCGAGTTGCAAGACCAAGTCTCTCAGAATCAGACACACTCGCAAACCAACGACTGGAAACTTAAATCAAGCAAAAGGGTGGTGTCCCACACAATTTGCAGACAGTCCTTTGTCCCTTTTCCTGAGCAACCAGGTTAACCTCCTAGCAACTCAACCGGAAAGTGACATACCCTCGGACATCCAGCATCGATGAATGAGGGCAAAGAGTCAATCAATGCGAGTGGAAGAAGACCTGATGTCAGCACGCCAAGGATCTCACTCATGCTCTCAGGATTTTGCACCAAGAATGTCAAACCAGCCAAAAGATGTCATTCTCTCAGCTTATCCAGGAAGAAGCAGTGGAGCAATACATCTCAGGAAGATGGCAGCGGTCACTTTGCCCTTTTGAGCCAATTGATGTAAACATTTGTGAGCAATAGAAAGTGTGCATATTTCTTCTCACATAAAAAAAACGTCAAAAAAAAATTTTTGCAAAAAAAATGAGGAAAATCAAAAATAAAAAAACAACAAAAACAAAAAAAAAAGAAAAGAAAAACCAGCGTAGTCAAAACTCAAAAGAGGGCTATGGCAAAAATGGTAAAAGCCTGCGTGGTCAAAACCTGAAAAGGGACCACGGCAAAAGTGGCAAAAAAAAAAAATACAAAAAAAAAAACAAAAAAAAAAAAGCACACCGGCGTGGTTAAAACCCGAAAGGGGACTACGGCAAAAATGGTGAAAGCTGGCACTAGTGAAAACCCAAATGGGCATTAATGGCAAAAAAAAAAGGCAAGTAAAAAAAAACAAAACAAAAAAGAAGAAGAATCAAATCAACAAAGAATGTCCGTACCCTCACGGATATCAGTCTTCAGATTGGAGCCGCACAGCAGGGCCACCAGAAGAACGTCAGCACTCCCTTCAAGAGATGCCCAAGCATTCCCCACCTTAAAAGTAGGACTCCAAACCCCTGATCGACAGGAAGGTTCAGTTGGTGCATACTCCAGTCAAGAATATCAATGGCCCCTGCCATCACCAAAAGAAAAAGAAACTCGAAAAAAGAATGGCCCAAGCTCAGCGGCCTCAATTCCAGGTCCATCATCAACGGCCTCAATTCCTAGGTCCAGCCTCAGCAGCCTCAGATTCCAGGTCCAGCCTCAGTGGCCTCAATTTCAGATCCAGCCTTAGCGGTCTCAATTTCAGGATCCAACTTTAGCGAACCTGCTTCAACTGCCTTATCTCAGCGGCCTCCATTTGAAGTTCAGCCTCAGCAGCCTCCATTTCAAGTTCAGCCTCAGCGGCCATCCTAAAAAATGCAGCACGACTGCTCGGCATCACCGAAAAAGAGCAGCAATGCAACTCCCAAAAAAAAAAAGTCATATCCAGATTCACAAGTTCAACGAAGCACAGCAGCCAGACTTTGGTTCAAGGTTTCCAAGCTTAAATCAACTTCGGGGCCAACCCTGAACTATCCAGTTCAACTTCAGGGAATCTCCTGAACTTCTCCAATCAACTTCGGGGCCAACCCCGAACTTTCCAGTTCAACTTCAGGGTAATCCCTGAACTTCTCCAGTTCAACTTCAGGGAATCTCCTGAACTTTTCAAAATCAACTTCGGGGCCAACCCCGAACTATCCAGTTCAACTTCAGGGCAATCCCTGAACTTTTCAGGTCAACTTCGGGATCGAATATCTGAATCGAATATCCGAACTCTTCAAAACAACTTCGGAATCGAATGTCGGAATTGAATATCTGAACTGTCCAATCAACTTCAGGAAATTTCCTGAACTTCTCCAATCAACTTCGGGGCCATCCCCGAACTTTCCAGTTCAACTTTAGGGAATTCCCTGGACTCTCCAATCAACTTCGGGGCCAACCCCGAACTATCCAGTTCAACTTCAGGGCCATCCCTGAACTTTTCAGGTCAACTTCGGAATCGAATATCTGAATCGAATATCCGAACTTTTCAAGTCAACTTCGGAATCGAATATCGGAATCGAATATCTGAATTGCCCAGTCAACTTCAGAGTCGAAACTTTGAACTCTCAAGTCCACTTCAGGGCCATCCCTGAACTCTCAATTCAAGTTCCAAGGCGTTCCTCCAAGTTTCTGACGATGCAGCTGGAGCTCAAGACAGACTTTCCCCAAGGGTTTTGAATGGATCATGTCACTCGGATTGCAGCTTTCAGACTCAGCCTCGTGGTCAGGCAAAATTAAGGTCTTCAAAAAATCTTTGTTTGATATTTCTCCGAAAAATCAAACAAAGAGGGGCAGCTGTTGACACCCAAATTTGGCCCGACCACTCGCAAATCCAATCTCAGAGTAACATTGAACGGCGCCAATTTCACAATATTTGTCTCCGCGTCGTAGCAAGAATTTTAACTGTGTTTGGGTCTCAATTGGACGCCGGCAGAGAGCTCAAACGAAAGCATTGCGGAGTATTGTGTGTTGCGTGAGCGTGAAGCATGGGATCATTTTTCTAGACCGACAACACTGGCCGAATTCTTCCATTATCACATAAACAACTCAATGGTGCCATTATCACATAAACAATTCCATTGTTTATGTTGGTGGAAGTTTGGCCTGAGTAATTGATCAATCAATTCATTGATTAATATAATCAATGTCAGTGCAATCAAGGAAAAAAAAGAAAGTGGCGTAGCCACCACTGGGGAACTGGAAAATGGACAATTCTTGTGGAGTCCGGATGATATCTTGTTTCGCCCCACGATTCACATGTCAAGTGCATTAATTACATGCGCCATACCATATTATTCCGGGCATTAAAACAAGAAGTTCGGCTGTTCCTGCGTCCCGTTCGGACTCCATTTTGAAAATTAGTCGAGAGCATCGCAGACCGGATGGAGCTGATTATTCCAAAGATCCCAGTGGAGCACTTTCTTTGTTTATTCAAATGCATACTCCCACTTGGCCGTGGGAATTAAAAAAGGGGGGATTTCATGTTTAGCAAGTGAGTGCAATGCCACATGTCGGCTTCTTGTGCGTCCAATCACCCCTTGCTTTGATCTCAGCCGTTGATCACCATCACAAGCTCCCATGTGTGCGCGCTACACCGGATCAATTACTCACCATGCCGACACAATCAGTGGAAGAATTTGGTTTCTTACCCAATCAGCCGGTCACCCATTTGCCTCCTCATTTGTGCCTATAAAAACAGCACATGCTGCAGGAGAAAGGAGAAAAAAGAGAACCAGAGAGGAAGGAGGACGCCAGGAAAAGAAAAACCCAAAGAAAGAAAAGAAAAGGAGGAAAGAAAAAGAAAGAAAAGAAGTGAAAAAGGCTCTGTCCCTCTCTCTCATTTCTCTGAGATCCAAAAAGAAAAAGAAAGCCAAGGTCTCTCTCTCTCCCAGTTACTCCAGAAAACCCAAAATCCAGAAATCTCTTTCACTCTGTCCAAAACCAAAACCAGTCCAGAAAAATCAGAGTTTCAAGCTCAACAAAAAAAGCCTTTGCTTCCCCACATAAAAAACCACAAAGCCTTTGCCCAAGTCCAAAGCCCACAAAAATCCAGCCATCTCTTTTCAATTACAGTCCGACCGAGGTCTTGTAATTTGTATTTTTATACGCGACAACGTCAATATAGCTCGAAAATAGTGAAACCGAATTCGGCACTTTTTCAAGTTATATTTTCGTCTAGCCTATACAATTCCAGCCTATTGCCACCCAAGGTGAGCACCATGTAATCCGGCACTGGGGGCGTTCCCCCTTTTCAATTTCAATATTAAAAAAATAGTCACTCAATATCTTTTTTTTGTATATATGTAAATATTGTTTACGGAACCTCAAAGTAGCCTGTGACCCGATTGATGGTGATTTTCAAAGTAGCCTATAAATCGAGTCCCGGCGATAAAGGATTCCGTTCCATAAAAAAAATACAAAATCAATGCAATGAGAATCCATATGTCGAAATCCGATAACGCGAGACGCGGAAGGTGGGAATCCACCCGAAACATGCTCGGACCTTTAGATTGCGACATATGAATTTCAAAATAATTTTACTTCCTGTTTTCTTTCATTTTTATTTTGCCAAGGATAATTAATTGAAAAAGGCTAAAATTGAGAAAGCGCTGAACAGACGACGTGGGGTGCCTAACACCTTCCCCACTCGCAGGAAATCCCCGAGCCCATCTCTGCGTTCGCAAACCAAAAAAGAGAGTCAATTTCAAGCCCGTTTGAAAGAAGAATTTGCTCGAACGGAAGAAAATAAAAAATAAAAGTTAAAATGTTTTTCTTAAAGTTCATCTATGAAAAACAGTTTTAATGGGTGACCTGACACACCTGAATTCAATGTT
Source organism: Vaccinium darrowii (assembly GCA_020921065.1). NCBI lineage: Eukaryota > Viridiplantae > Streptophyta > Magnoliopsida > Ericales > Ericaceae > Vaccinium > Vaccinium darrowii. The sequence goes on along the minus strand of CM037153.1, from coordinate 24,448,036 downwards.
AGGTGGCGACTCTGAAATTTTAATAAAAGCGCGAGTCACAGCTGCAAACCGCATAATTCACAATCGTCGCATTTAAAAGTCATGATTTTGAAAGCGTCGCTAAAATGCCCACTGAAGTGGAGCAGGCGAGCGGCCGGTAAAAATCGGGGCGCGACATAGGTGACTGGTCCGTTCGTTAGGTTTATCTGCTCCATCTTGTTTACATGCTATGTGTTATCGTTTTTCTATCTTTGTCACGTTTCATCCATGCATGCATTCGCATTTGTATATAGTGTCTCCAAGTCGAGAATAGTATTGGTTAGGAGTCCATGCAGTTAGTAGGAGGTCGCCTAGGCCCGATGATGAGTCGTGCATTTCTAATGTGCGTTGCCTTGTGAATCAGTCCTTAGGATAATCGAATATGAAAAAATTTGGACCATCGAATCCTTGGCAACAATCTAACGGAAATTACGGATGGTTGCCCCGAGATTAGGGACAATTATTCGTAAGATCCAAAGTTAGATTTTTTTTGAGGATTTGAGAGTTTGCATTTTCCCAAATTCGGTCATCCGACATGAAGGACTTAATATCAAAAGAAAACTTGAGGATTGAGGCAACCTTCCAAATCTGTTCACTTAGTTTAGGAGACTTTAAATCCATGTAGTTTGAGATATCTCCGGTGTTTGCCGTGCCCGAACGGCTGCCCCTATTTCGAACTAGCCTTGGAGTCATTAGTATTTAAATTACGGCACCTTATTGCTCTGTCTCGGATGGTCAAGAAAGGTTAAGGGTTATAGTTTCAACATTTAGGCTGTAAGTTGAAAGCTATACCTATCGAGTAATGACTTACCCGAGGTGCTGTTAAATTTTTTGTGCAATGGCTCTAAGTGAGATTTGAAATCGGTAGACTAACCTTAGGTTAACCTTAGCATAATCTATAGGATAGATGTCAATCTAGGAGTCTTTAAATCCATGGAGTTTGAGATACCTCTAGTGTTTGTCGTGCTCGAACGGCTCCCCGTGTCTCGGGCTAGCCTTAAGTGCATTTGTATCCGGATATTAGCAGCCTTATTGCTCTGTCTCGGATGGTCTAAAAGGAGATTGGCTCTGATTCCACAATGCTTGGAATTTAACCTGCTTGTCACGACTTACCCGTGTTGTTGTTTCAAACATCCATGCAATGTCTTATGTGAGACCGATACCGATAGTCTACATCTTAGGACGACATGACAACGACGCATACACAACATTTTCTTCAATAAAACCAGGGGCACAACCTAAGTTTGACCTTTTTGTTTTACTGTTAGTCCTGAATCATTGGGCCAAGCAAAAAGACCTTACTCACATCCGAACTTGAATCATCGATGTGCATGGATCATCCGAATGAGATTGAGCAGTTGAGGAAGGAAATGCAAGACGGATTGGCTAATCACAATACCTAAATCAAGCAGATTATGGGCATTTTGGTTAACATCCAAGGCCGCCTTCCCCCGCTGCAACCGCCTCCTAACGATCAAGAAATCCCCGAAGATGATGGTCGCCAAGAACAACCTGTTGAAAACCCGCAGATGGCTGAGATGTTAGCAAAGATCGCCAGACTCGAAGAATTGATTGCCAAAAGTGAGAAGGTGGCGGCCACCGGATTTGACATGAACAAGCTGTGCCTGTTCCCTGAAGCCAAGCTCCCTAAGAAATACAAGCCAGTGGATTTTGATAAGTTTGATGGGACGGGGAACCCCAGAGGACACATTCAAGCATATGTGAGCTCGCTCTTCCTCCAAAATGTCAATGAGCCGACAATGGCCCAAATGTTCCATCTGAGCTTAACGGGACCCGCTCTTCAATGGTTCTTCTCTCTCAATGTCTCTAAAAGAAGGACATGGGAAGATCTCATGGTTGCCTTCGTTAAGCAGTACGACTACAATGTCTAGTTGAAGATGACCACTTGCGAGCTTGAGGCCACTAAAATGAAGGAAAATGAGTCATTTGCGGACTTTATCAAGAGATGGAGGGCTAAGGCTGCCCAAATGACGGATCGTCCCAGTGACAAAGATCAGATGAGAATCATAACTCGCAATTTGCAACCCGATTTAGCCCAATACATGATCATCGCCCAAGCTCATGACTTTGAAACTTATTTCAAAGTTGGTCTGTCCATCGAGGAAGCAATGCGGGATGGCATTCTAGAAAAAGATGATCCCACTCCACAAACCAAGAACATCAACTCCGGGGATGACAGCACCCTATATGCAAATACCTCATTCAGCTCCACAAAAGACAACTCTAACCAATCAGCACCCATCAACAAAATCACAGTCCAAACCCACCGCTCTAAAAAATCACAAAGAACCCTCTCACAATTCTCCACACCCCTATCCTTGGTGTATAAGGAGCTCTACGAAGCCGGTCTTCTCAAACCACTTCAACTAACTCCTCCACCTCTAAAGCTCCCAGCCTATCACAATCCAAATGCTTTCTGCGCCTTCCATCAAATACTGGGTCATGCTACCGACGAGTGTCATCGCCTCCGCCACAAGATTCAAGATCTCATCGACAATGGATCCATCTCTGCTCCACTGAAGAAACCAAGCACCTCACCAAACCAATCAACCATCAATGACCATGCAATAATCCAATCTTCCACGAGTCTTGGAAATATTCAAGTGTCAACTTTTCACTTTTGATTGAGTCAGTTTGTGCTTCGAGTCTTCTTATGTTTTTGTTTCCTATTCGAGTTTGTGATGTCATGTTGTTGTTGTTAAGAAAAAAAGGAAAATTCAAAAAAACAGAGTCAACTTTGTAGTCCCGAACTACGCACGACCTGATTCCTTGCAAATGGATACGTAGGCAACCCCCAGTGATAATCATTTCAAAACACGAGATGAATTTTGATTGAACCCTCACCCCACACAAGAAGGATTTCCAAGGGACCATTCCCCGGCACCATCAAGAAGCAATGCTTGGACATAGAAAAAGCCTGCTAGGTCGAAAACCTGTAAGGGCGGCCTAGGCAAAAATTAAGGCAAAAAGCTCGCTAGATCAAATGTCATAATGAGATCTAGGCAAAAGTTAGAGCAAGCATGAGTTCTCCCTATCTAGTTGCACAATTCAAAATTAAGAAATGCATTCTTTGTTTGATTCCCCACATAAATATCCATTGCAAGCCCCTTTGAGCCTGAATCAATTATTTTGAAAAAGAACTCAACTAGGCAGCTATCCTCCACACTGGGGTGAAATGATAGAATAAAAAATGCCCAAGATGTAGGTACATGAGAATTCAAGCCATCACAGGAATAGAAGTGTTAAACTCGTTTGGCACTTCCAAATGCCAAACGCACAGGTGCAAATAAGAAATGGAAAAGAGAAGTCAAATGAAAATAAAGTGCCAATAAAAAAAACAGGCACAAAGGAAAAGAAGAAAGCGCTTATCAAAAAGCAAAAAGGGCATGAGTGGAGTCCAAAATAGCTGCTAGCTCTGATAACCCAACAGAAATAAAATTTTTGATCCTTCTCCCCTTTCTTTGTTGAGCCCGAGCCTTGGTCCCGTTATGACCTAGATAAATTCCTTTCAGATTGGAGAGTGCAACTTGATAGCATGAATTCAAGTCCAAGAAGGGAATAGTCTAATCTCCCTTAAAAAGTCAAACCATTGTGCAAACAATGGTGTCAGACAAAACAAATATCCAAACTGGGGCGTATCAATGGGTCTTCGTTAGTAGCTCTCCAAATTGGGGCATTTTAACGGAAAATCAGTGAGGCATCATCAGCAATCCGAGGCATGGGTTCATTATAGGAAATCTTGTGTTTTGACAAAATAATTGATTTGAAATGAACATCACTTGATGGAGAGAAACAATTTCAGAAATTAAAATCTAATTTTATCATGACAATTTTGACATCAATTGTGAGGCATGTCTGCCATCTTTCAGAACTTCAAGTCAACGTGGTCTTCCATATCCTTCGAGTCAACATGGTCTTCCATATCCGTTGACTCAACGTGGTCTTCTGTATCTTTCGAGTCAACGCGGTCTTCCCTAACTTCGAGTAGTCAATCTCCGCCTAGTCAGGGGCACTCTTAGGAGAAGTCACTCGGTTGATAAGAGACCTTTCCTATCCTTCGAGTCAATCCTGTCGAAGTCCACCTTTTTGTCAAAAGGTCAACCAAATTTCTCAAATTTTGTCCTAGTCCACCCCTTTGTCGAAAAGGCCGATCAAATTCCTCAGCCTTGTCAGTCTTAGTGAAGTCCACCCCTTTGTCTAAAAGATCGATCAAATTTCTCGGTCTTTATAGTCTCGTCAAAATCCACCTTAGTGTCAAAAGAGTTAAATCGTCTTAGTCTTGTCTATCCTCGACTCATGGAAACGATTTCAATGCATGAAAGAACCTGTGTTTGGGTTCATGGTCAATTGGTTGCCAAAACCATCAGCAAAGCCAGGAAAAGGAATCAGAACTGAGGTTCGTCATCAGCCCAAAACTGGGGCATGTCAATATATTGCCATCCACCGGGGGAACCATGCGCCAAAATTCAAGACTAAAGCATAAGAGCCCAAAGCCTTGCCAGAAAGCCAATCCAAGCCCCAAATCCTTGACGAAAACCAAAGCAAAAGAACAAAGTCTCGACCCAAAAGTCAACCCAAAACTCCAGGTCAAATCCCCAACAAAAGCCAATTCGAAGCCCAGAGCCTCAACAAAAAAAAAAAAGAAAAAAAAAAACACAGCCCAAAACTCAAAACCCAAGATATAAGCCAGCTAAGCTCAAACTCAAGCCCTGGCCAAAAGGAAAGACAGTAAAGCAAATAGGCACCGCATTGCGCCACCTACCTTTTAAGGAAGAAATGTTGCTCTTGTTGTCGTTAAATGTTGAAACATGAGTCTCACATAACTGTCCTACGGGACATATTTTTTTTCAATCGACTGTTCTACGGGACAGTCTCTTCAATCAATCAATCTACCGTCCTGTGGGACAACAACTTTTCAATCGTCCTCAATCAATTTCAAATCAATTTCAAGACCAAGAATGGTCATTTTTCAAATTCAATTTCAAGACCAGAAATGGTCACTTTTCAAAATCAATTTCAAGACCAGAAATGTTCACCTCCAAAACCAAAATTCAATTTCAAGACCACAAATGGTCACTTTTCAAATTCAATTTCAAAACCAGAAATTGTCACTTTTCAAAATCAATTTCAAACATGGATTTGAAGCTTATTAATGAGCCAAACAAGGCAATAAGGGCAGAATGGGTGAAAAATATATCATTGTGAGGCATCCAAAACACTCAAAATGCAGTTAGTAGACTGATATGATGAAAACTCTTGATGCACTAGAAAACAGTTTGAGCGCTCAAAGGGAGGCTTTGAGCGCTCAAACCATCTTCATGGTTTGAGTGTTTACATGCCTTACTGCCTTTATTTGGATCATCAACAAGCTCAAATAGTACACAATAATGTAAATGTACTCGATGAACCAGAAACATTGACAAAATAAACATAAAATGCATGCATGAGTGAGAGATGAGTATTGGGCCATGCATAAGCAAGATTAGAATGAGAGGGAGAAGAGATCAGGTTGGCTTAGCCAAACATCAACACACACCCACACACACTTTGAGATTAGGTTGGCTTAGCCAAACATCAACACACACACACCTCATAAAATGAAAACAGAACACAGAACTAAAATAGACAAGATTCAAACTTCAAAACTGAGCAAGGTTTGAGCGCTCATAGTCTTTGCTTCAAGCGCTCAAGCCCCATTCAAGGGTTATGAGCTTCTGTGATTTCTGACCATTCTTTGATGTTGATACGAACTTAAAACTTTCTGATCATGGTTAAAAGAAGTGAGATACACTTATTCATCCCACAAACAAAGCTTATTCATTGCTTGATTATGATAAAACATCATTTCCATGGCTTTTGGCTTCATTGATCAATGATCGAGAGTGAAGTAAGCTGATTTGAGAGTATTTAAACCAACCAAAAGCCATCAAATGATGATATCAACATGAGAAAGTATCAGAAACCACAAAATGACCAAAATAGTTTGAGAGCTCGAGCTCACAGTTTGAGCGCTCGAACCCTGTTTGAGCGCTCATAGTATTCACATTGAGCGCTCAAACCATTTGAAGCTGGGGTTTTTGAAAATCATTTTCTTTGATATCTAAGACCTTGTGAGCTCATAGAAGGTATGTGGAACCTCCATGAACTCACTGGTCTCCCTCAGGATGACCAAAACGTGATTTTTCACATGATTTTCTACCTTTTTGGCTATGATCAAGGCTTGAACTTGTGGTTTGATGAATGGATGGGTAGTGGCTATGTTTATGGGCTATAAATGAAGTATTTTGGACAGAGGAGTGTGAGTGTAGGGCTGATTGGATGATTGATTGAGTGGATGTGGATGTATTGAAGGTTAGATGACCATTTTTGGCATGATCAAGTGGGTTTAATTGATTTTGGATGGTGGAGCTGCAATTGATGGATGATTACAATAGAGAGGGGCTGACTATGGAGTTTTAGAGTGAGAAAGAGGTCAGAATCAGTTGGTATCTTAAAGACCCATGTGTATTTGGTCTTAAAGATGGGACTTTTGGGTGTTTTTGAGCTTGAAGATGATGGAAATGGATGAGAGAGGATGTAAAACGTGATTGAAGGATGAGAGAGAGTGGTTTTGGTCTGATGAAGGGTGTGAGAGAGAGAGATCAGCCAAGGGTCTTTAAACAATGGGTGGAGAGTGGTTTATATAGAGAGAAATGAGGGGAATTTGGAATTTGCAATTCAAGTTGGGGAGGGAGTGTTATTAGAGAGATTCTGGTGTGAAAACGAAGCTGTAGAAACCAGGGGGAGCCCATAGTTTAGGTGGAAAACCAGCTGAAAAATACTTTGAAAATTTCTAATGCGCAAAGGGTTTGAGCGCTCAAAGAGGGCTTTGAGCGCTCAAAGAGGGCTTTGAGCGCTCAAAGGCCTACACAGCAGACCAAACTTCAAAGGGCTGCTCCGGGTGCTACCGAACTTCGTTTTATGCGTGGTTTGAAGCGTTGGAAAGCTTGTTGAGTGTAATTTCTAACCCAATTGGTTTGAACCCAATATAATTTGTACATCCAATTATGTGACCATTTTACCCTCAAAAGGTCGGGAAAACAAGTCATTTTGGTAAAACGGGCACATCTCCCTCATTTCAAAACGGATTGAGACGTATTATATATCAATAAAAAGGGTTTTGAATGTACTAGAAGATGGTGTAGGCTTGGGTTTATTTGAAGAGCATTTTGGATGGTTGGAAGGGTATTTTGGTCATTTTGGTTGGTTTAAGGTTGTTCTAGGAGGGTTTAGAATGGTTTAGGGTGGTTTGGCGAGTTCAAGCCTTGTTCTTAGCCTCGAGGTATACACGATTGGTCTATATCATTATCGGGAATGCTTGATAAGTATCCCGGGTCAAAATCGGGGTGTCTACAGTCCAGAAGGCTTAAACCATGAAGATGGTTTGAGCGCTCAAACTCCATGCTTTGAACGCTCAAACTGTCTTCATACTCATCAAATGTTTTCACCATCTGAGCTATCTAACAGGGTTTTGAGCATTCTAAAATGTCTCACAGTATTTTATTCTCACTTCTTATGTCTTTATTGCCTTGTTTGGTTCATTATCAAGCTTCAAGTTTATGTTAACATGGTCATACCTTTCTACTTAGTCATCAAAGTTTCATTTTCAAGCAACTTAAAGTGCATCAAACATGTTTTCATCAAAACCAGAATCATCAGAAGCATCATGAGCATGTGTGGGAGAGAGGGGTTTGAGCGCTCAAATTGTCCACATTGAGCGCTCAAACCCCTATCAGAGGAACAGTGTCACGCCCTCATTTTTACAAAACATAGATAAAAGGATCTCATACAATAAATAAATTAAAAGATAAAGATTTTCATTAGCTAAAACACGACCCTAGCCCAATGGCTTTCAATGTTTGGGCACCCTTGCCCCAAGGGTGAAATCAAATATCAAAGTTATTACAAATCCGTAGTCAAAAGATAAGAAAAGATTAGAGTTACAATATCATCTTCCCAAAAGAAATGTTTGATGCAAAAAGATGAATAAAATAACTCCATGCCGGTATGCTCTTCATCCATGTCATGCACTCCACACTATGCACGGTCAAGCTGAGTACCTGAAAATGATAGGGTGAGCACACTAGCTCGTAGGAGAACTAATCTACTAGCGCTAGGCATATGAATATGATGCATGCACATGAGAGCTAGACATGTCAAACGAGGGCTCATGTATGGATTCACGTGGCTAAGGCATGGGAGAGAACTTAGGAAATTTCGACGTACTCAAGCAGTTCCAAGGATCCACCCCAACACCCAAGCTCATCACCCAAGTCAAAATTAAGTTTGTATAACAAGCTCCGACGAAATGTTAGGGATAGACCAAAACTTTGTTTCTCGTTTCTTTTGTTGAAGAAAATATCAAATTTATAAAGTGCTAGGGATTTAATCCCTCTGCCGGGTTCCATAGGCCCCGCGTGCCTCTGCCGGGTTCCGTAGGCCCCGCGTGCCTCTGCCGGGTTCCATAGGCCCCGCGAGCCTTTATCAAATACTTTTTATCCAACGAGGGTATCGATTTAATAATATCTCATCATTCCCCAAACATTTCATCAAAACTTCTATAAGTAGTCCATCTTTCAAAACTTCACTTCATTTTTCCGCATCTTTCATTAAAATTCGTTACGCACACACACATCCGAACTTTCAAAAAAAACCATTAAACTCTCATGGAATGTAAAACGACTCATTTGCTTATAAAACCGAAATTCTCGGGTTAAATACGTCCGAAAGTGGTGCCAAAAGGCGGTTTTATCAAAGTACAAGCGGTCGGGGATCAAACGGACATAAAAAGGGTGACCGAGACTACCTAGAAACAGGGGCAGTCGCTGAATTTTACAGAGGCAGCAGCATGAACAGTACACAGAGCAGATTTTCACCTTAAGGGTGTGGAATTTCAACCCAATCACACTAAGGATAGCAAATGCTCAAATTGGAAGTGCAAGGCAACAATTGGACATGGAGAGAAGTCAATTTCATCCCCAATTTCATCAAATGATAAGCCAAAGAGTAGATCAAGAAATCAAGTGAGAAACCCACCCCAATTTGGGGAAAACATGAAATCCAATGAAATAGAAGCTAAAATCCATGTATGTGCAATAAATCACCAACATATAACTAGAGAGAGTAGAAAATTGTTCCCCTACCTCAAGGATTTACTTGAAAAATGTGGGTGAATGAAGCCCTAAGCTTGGATTTCCCACAAACCCGAAATTGGTGCTCCCGGTGTGACTCCAAGGTGACCCGAACTCCCCACGGTGCGTAGAACGTGAATATGACCTTGGTTTTTGAAGGGGTTGAGTGGGAAAGGCAAGAGGTGAGCTTGAAAGAAAAAAAATGGAGGAGAAGAGAGAGAGAGGCTGTCGGCAGAGAGAGAGAGGGCAGTGCTCTAGAAATTTTTGAAAAAAAATGCAAGAGAACAAGTGTTATATACCCCCTACCTCTTATACTTACACCCCTAAACTTTCTAATGTGTTTTAAACACACCCAAGTGCATTTGAAAGCTCCCTAATCAACCCTAAAGTCAAAATTTAATTCCTCACATTTACCCAACATTATTCCGGAAAAAGTGTTATAAAAAAAAATAATACGGGTCCTTACAAACAGCTTGGTTTTGCTTTGTGTTAGTTGATTGTGTCATTTCTGATTATTCTGTTGTTGTTCATCAAGTACTAATAATTTGTTTACTGTTTTATGCCTTAACTTGTTCATATGTGCATATCATTATCATCACTCATATAGTCCAAGTCGCACATGCATACACCGCAAATCCATTGTTTTGTTTAATATCACTACGTGCTTCCTATCCCCATTCCCCACTACTTGTTCAAAGTTGAATTACAGATATTTCATACGATCCCACAAAAGTCTAGTAGAGATCGGTCTTCGAACCAGGCTAGGGGAGTGCCGTAAAGCTTTTCCTCTCGTAACTGAGCTCCCGAACCTAAGATAGTATGGTGATGATGGGCAAGTATCTAATCCTTATCCATTAAATGAGGCACGAGTCAATCGAGTTCGGTTCCTCGGGGACAATCCGCTAAAACTCGGGTGGCAACTCCGAATCAATGTGAAATCCTCCGGAGGGGCGTCCATATAGGGATCATGCATATGCATCATTTTCATGAGTTTTTGTGTGAATTATTCATGTTCATACACAATATGTAGGGTTTTGTGAACAAGTGAAGGAGTTAAATTATAAGAGTTGAGTTAACTTGAAGTGTCAAGGAAAATGAATAACCTCATACTTTGAGATGAGAATTCTTATGAACTCTCTTTCTATGAAAAATGCAATTTATGAAGTGATATGTCTACGTGTTTTAAGTGATATGTTAACATGTGATATGTTTACGAAACATGTATGTACGCCATACCCATACTTTACCTTATGTGCCTGCAGGTGGGTTCCATAATAGCCAGCATTATGTATGTCCCTTCTTGGAGGGTTCCATAATATACAGGTATGTACCTTCATGGAGGGTTCCATAATATCTAGGTACGTTCCCTCTGTAGACACCCCAATTCAGAAATCCTTGGGCATCTTTAAATTCCCTAATGATGAGAAAAGAAACATAAGGATGACGTTTTGAAGCAATACCCTTCAAGAACCAAAAGTCAACCTTGTGCGGCACGGCACAACAAGTCAAGTGCGGCACTTCTACCACTGTCTGAACAAGTGGGCCACACCACAGTCACGCAAGTGACTATCATTGTAATGCACGTGACTGTCATAGTCACGAACATGACTAAACTTGTCACGCACTGTACTCCTACAATTTTCTTGTCAGCCAAGTTTCTTGCTCCTGAAGTTTTTTTGACCGCCCCAGGCGGCGGTTAACCTCTAAACTGGCTTCCTCCCCTTTTTGACTATATTTTGCTTGGTTTCTAAGCAAACACTACCTATAAAAGCATCACTCCTGTTCAAGAGGTGAGGGATGAGATTTGACAAATGAAATTCTTCATCAGAAAACCCAAAAAAATGCTAGCAACTCTCTCTCTCAAGTTCTAAAAAATTCTCAGTCCACCCTTGTAAGCCTTCTCCTTCATTACTTACCCTTTTCATGTTTCTAAAACCCAAGTTGTAGCTAAGCTCTACCAAAAATATTGAAAAAAAAAGTCACAAAACAAGTTCAGTCCAAACCAAACTCTGATTTTCGACGCCTAGCACCGAACGACGTTACAACCGGATGATTATTCGTTGTCCCAAGTCACACCAAGGTTGAAGGGAGTAGTTTGCTACAAACGCATTCGTCTGAAGGTATAGTTTTAATTTAAAAGCTGGTAGTTTTAACTCTCTGAGGGCTTTCATCAAGTTGAAACCAATCCTTTATATTGTATTTGGACATTGGTGAATCATTATTTGATAAAACAGAAAGGAGCAATGTAAAAGTTTGTCGAAATCTCCAAGGCAGTCACGTGCGGCAATTCTTATGTGTCGTGCGGTACTTGTCTACTTTATGGAGGTACATTTTTGGTGATTTATATCTTTTGACTTTATAAGTGTCGCAAGGATACAAATTATCTCTTTATTACACAGTGAAAAAGCTCTTCGAAACACTAGTATGTATCTCGGATGAAATTTTTTTTTTTAAAAAAACAATTTTTTTTTTTTATCTTTAGCTTGATTGAATATTCAAAAGCCATTTTCTTTTTATTACTCCCTCCGTCCCAATTTAAATGCTCCATACGCTTATGCGTGTTTTTTTTTTAAACTCTTATAGTTTTCATTCTATAATGTATTTTATATGCAATATGGATCTTATTTGATAGATCTCAATTAGTTCTATTAGACAAAATTTTTAAAAACTTTGAAAACTTTACCAATAAAAAGATATAGACGTTTGAAAATGGCACGGATATACGTAGGGAGCATTTAAAATGGGACAGAGGAAGTATTATCTTTCAAAATGAATTATTTCTCCAAGATACATATCAAAGAGCACATAGAAGTCTTGTCTTCATTCAAAAATCCATTATTTTTGCAAGTTGTCCAAAATAATAATAATAACAAGTGCAGCGCGTGACTTCATAAGTGCCGCACGATACTGTGCAGCATTTCAAAATTCAAAAATTATGTTTTTTTTAATGGGAAGTGCCGCTCGTGACTTCCTAAGTACCGCACGGTACTGTGCATTACTCAAAATTCAAAAATTCAATTTTTCATAGGCAGTGATACGAGTGTTAATTTATTTCTATTAATTACTCTTCGCATTATTTCCTGTTGAATACTGTCATTTATTGTTTACATAGATAAAAGTTGGCAATAAAATTATTTTCTTAAAATCCCACAATCATTTAATAGAGACCGATTTTCAATAGGGCGAGTGAGGTGCCTTCAAAACCTTCCCCACTCGTAACTTGGTTTTCGAACCCAGAATTCTCTGTTTTCAAATAGACCAAATCCTTTTTCAAATTAGTGGCACAAGAGTCATTCTTTTCAAATTATTTTAAAAGGTTTCTCGAGTAATAAATCCTTTTCCAAAAATAAAAACCTGGGTAGTGACTCTCAAAACCTTTTTCAATAATAATTTTTCTTGTAGCGCCGTCCACACCCTCGCCGATGGGTACCACAATAATCGGCCGGGTCCCGATATATGTCATGTGTGTATGTGGTAAGCAATGTGGTATTGGCTATGATTATGTGTTCAAGTTTTCATGTAAAACTTGTTATGGCTTTACAAATGTACAAGATCTTGCTTTATATGCGTTATTTACTTCAAAACCCAAATCTTAGTATGAGCTTTACCCATTGACCTTTCAGCTGACGGTTTATTTACCAATTTCATGCGATAAAGTTTGATAGTTGAATGGTTTCAAGTGAAGTGTTTTGTGTAAAGTTGAACTTCATGGGATATTTTGCATATGGAGTGGAGTGGGTAAAATCTGATTACCCTACTACTAGGCCTAGCACGTGCCTAGTACGATCACCACGAGAGGGTAGATAGCTCGGCATCACATAGGGAATCCTTAAGCCCTGTGCCGAGCTGTACTGACCATGAATAAGGTCAGAAGTAAATTAAATAAATTAATGCACCAAGATGTACCAGCTCGGTAAAAGTCGCAGGGGATGCCCTAATATGGCCGAGCTGGAGGGGCTACGAATATAGCTTCAAAAGCATTCTGGAATACACAGTTCAGCTCGGCGCAATGAACTGAACTATGTACGAGTTATTCCGAGCTACGAGGAAGCACGACACCGCCACGAGTAGGGCGGTGCGACATTCCAGAATATTCTAAAGCGGTTCCTTATGTGATAAGGAAGCAATCCCGTGAAATAAGGGACAGATATGGGAAATCCTAATGTGATTAGGAGTATGCCCCATATAGGGAAGGATCCTGTATGGAAAGGAAGACCTCTGCTAGACGAGATCTAGCAGGATATGGAGACTCGACCCTAATAGGGAAGTCCTATTAGGAAGAGGATTCCTAAAGAAAATAGGAAACAGGGGCACGAGGTGCCTAATGTGAAGAACATCTACACCTATAAAGACAAGGCAATAACCATGACAAAAGGCACGCGGTGAAACCCCTTTCATACGCATAGTGATTTGAGAATTCCGGTACGAGATACTAACTTAGGCATCGGAGGGCCTTTGCCAACGAGAGGCAAGGGTGCTCTAACCCTTTTTTTGTCTTGCAGATCTAGGGTTGATTCAAGGAAGCACGTGATCCAGGGTTACGTGGATTTATCCCCGTACATGGAGTAGAAGTACTAAAAATACTTGTAGTTTGGCATGTTTTGCGATAGTCTCCTTTATGGACAAGGATGTATATGTTTTTACAAGTGGTGTATGTAAGTTATATATGTTAGGGAAATGTAATGGATGCTTTAATGGGATGTTTAATGTATGTATGCTCTGGACCAAATGGGTAGTGCTAATTTCAATTGATTTTAGTGTACTTACTTTTATTATGAGACCCCATAAGTTTAATCAAAGTTTTCTATACTGCTTCCGCTAATGTTTATTTATTTTCTTATTTATAACACTTATTTTTTTTTAGCCAATTGGTTATGTAAGTCCTTGTTGGCCAGTCACATGCCGTGATCCCTAATGAGGGGTCTAGGGATGGCGGGATGTGACAATAATTGTCGTCGCCGTCGCCACCGCCACCACCACTCCGCCACTCCCACCACCACCCACTATCACCACCACTAACGCCACTACACCACCACCACTCCAACACCACTCAACCACCACCACCACCACCACCACCACTTCGCCACTCCCACCACCATGATGCCACCACTACCACCACCACTCTACCACTACCATTACCACCAATACTATAGATACCACCACCACCACTCTAGCACTTCCACCACCACTACCACTACCACCACCATTTCGCCAGTGCCGCCATAACTACCGCCACCCCCTACACCACCACCATTACCCCACTGCCGCCACAACTACCGCCACCTGTAACTTTACAAAGGTAAGAGAAAACTATTGTATTCTATTATTCCATCAGAATTTGCACAATTACAAAGAAAAGAAAGTGCTTAAATAGAGAAAGACTATACTAAACCCTAATTAACATAAAGAAACCCTTATTATTATAAAGACTAAACTACCCTTAAGAGTTATGTGAAATAACAAATAAGCCTGACGATCACATATATTCACACCCCCCTCAAACTCATGATGCGAGCCTAGAGAGCATCAAGAGTTTGCCAAGAAGAAAGCGAACATGAGCAGTGGTGTGCGTCTTGGTGAAGACATTGGCCAACTAAAGGGAATAGGAGACAAGCGGAAGAGTGATAGTGCCTTACTGAAGATGATGGCGAACAAAGTGGCAATCAATTTCAATGTGCTTCGTGCGCTCATGGAAAACTGAGTTATGGGCAATCTGAATAGCACTTTTATTGTCACAATAACAAGGTGTAGAAGAAGAGATAGAAGCACCCATATCAAACAGTAGCCGGTGGAGCCAAACAACTTTGGAAGTAGAATGGGCCATGGCACGGTACTTAGCCTTTGCAGTAGAACGAGCAATGACGGATTGCTTCTTACTTTTTTAGGAGATAAGAGAATCACCCAAGAACACACAATAGCCTGAGGTAGACTTGCAATCAAAGAGATCATCTGCCCAATCAACATCAACATAACCTCGGAGAGTCAAGTCGGAATAAGAAGAGAGATAGAGACACTGAAACATGGTGCTACGAACATAACGCAGGATACGAAGCAAGGCAGCCCAATGCGTAGACTGAGGAGCACAAACAAACTGACTGATGACGTGCACAACGTAGGAAGTATCTGGCCGAGTGACAGTAAGATAAACTAAACAACCAACCAGCTCATGATACTCGGTAGGATCGCTGAGAAGGACCCCATCAGAAGTAGAGAACTTAGCATGTAACTCAGTAAGAGTAGCAACTACTTTGTCATCATTGAGCTGAGCACGATGGACAATATCGGTGGCATACTTAGTTTGGATTAAGAGGTAACCGTCAGGAGAAGATGCAACTTTGATGCCAAGAAAACACTGAAGAGGACCCAACTCTTTCATTTTGAATTCAGTAAATAAATGCCATTTGACCTCATCAATAGCAGTAGAATCGGAGCCAATTATGATCATGTCATCCACGTAGAGCAAAATAAGAACCAAACCTCGAGAAGTGTGGCGAAAGAAAAAGAGCAAACTCATGAGTGTTGGGTTGAAAGCCAATCTAAAAAATCACTTCATGAAAGTGGGCATACCAGGCTCGAGGAGACTGTTTAAGACCATACAAAAGACGGCGAAGTCGACAAACAAGACCAGGAGCATGAGAAAAGCCGGGAGGAGGACGCATATGAACTTTGTCGAAGAGATAAACCATTGAGGAATGCATTTTTAACATCCAACTAAAAGAGAGGCCACTGTTGCACAACTGCAACAGAAATCAACATGCGAACATATGTCATTTTGGCAACAGGAGCAAAAGTCTCCTCATAATCAATACCATATTCTTGAGAAAACCCCTTTGCAACTAAGTGAGATTTGTATTGTTCCAAAGAACCATCAGAATGAGTCTTTACTTTGAAGACCTATTTATAGCCAATAAGATTATTACCATCCGGAAGTGGAACCAAATCCTAAGTCTGAGATTAGTAAGGGCAGTGAGCTCATCATTCATTGTAGTTTCCCAGTTTGGATCATTACAAGCTTCTTTATAGGACCGAGGTTCAAAATAGGCATGGAGGCGAGATAAGAAGGAGCAATAGGAAGAGGAAAAGCAAGTTAGTAAAATCAAGTCTTACCGGTGGGCGACGATCATGAGAAGGATACCGGCGTTCAGGCAAATCAGAGTCTTCCGAAGCAGATGGAGGGTGGGGAGTGGGATGAGGCGACGAATGTAGTGTTGGGGAAAAGGGGGAATGAGGTGGGAAAGAGCAGAAGGAACACTAGAAACTTCAGACAGGTCTAGACTACGACATACTCTTCTGGAGGAACTTCCAATAGGAATGGGTCAATAGGTACAAGATCCTCTTTGGCGACAGGAGCTTAGGTGGGTGGAAGAGAGAAGAAGGGCAAACGCTCGAGAAAAGTAACATGCCGAGACACATACAATTTTTGAGTCACAGGGTTATAATAACTGTAGCCCTTATGTTGGATGCCATATCCTAAGAAACATAATACACAACGAGCACTAAGCTTTGTTCGGTCCTTTTTAGGAAGAAGAACAAAGTAAGTGGAGCTAAACACTCGAAGAAGAGAATAGTTGGGAACCTTGCCACAAAGTCGTGCATAAGGATTCGAACCTGACAGAAGTGGAGTAGGCATCCGATTGAGAAGATAAGCTGCAGTGAGCACATCCTCACCCCCCAAAACGGCAGGCACGGATGAGGATAGAAGAAGAGGCCGTGCAGTATTGAGAAGATGACGATACTTGCGTTTAACACGTCCATTTTGAGCCGGAGTATCAGTACATGAAGACTCGTAAATAGTGTCGTGAGTGGCTAGAAAGTCAATGAATTCTCCAAGAAAATATTCTCTGCCTAAATCAGAGCGAAGAGTTTTGATTTCGGTAGAAAACTGAGTTTGAACCATGGAGTGAAAGGTGCGGTAAGCTTGGTAAAAATCAGATTTATGTGTCAACAAATAGACCCATGTGAAACGAGTAAAATCATCAACAAAGGAGACATAGTATCGTGAACCACCTTTGGTTACAATTGGGGAAGGTCCCCATAAATTTGTATGAACAAGCTGAAATGGAGAAATAGAAACAGAGGTACTTTTATTAAAAGATAAGGCTAACATTTTTGCAAACTTACAAACACTGCATTCAGAAATATCAATGACAAAAGTATTTCCCAGACAACCAGATTTAACTAAAATTTTCAAACATTCACTAGATAATTGCCCTAATTTAGAATGCCAAAGATAAAAAGGAGAAGACTGCTGATCTAAACTAAAGGATGACAGGATAGTGGTAGTAGACTCAATGGGAATATGTAAGTCCTCCAAAATATAGAGATCACCAACTCTACGCCCGGTCCCAATCTGCTCCTTGGACATTCGATCCTGCACAACACAACTAGAAGAGGAAAACAAAACATCAAAACCAGAATCAGATAGTTGACTAATGGAAGAAGACTAAAGGATAATTGAGGAACATAATATACATTAGGTATAGAAAGAAAACAAGAGGAGTTCGGGAAAATAGAACAAATAGAGACAACATGCATAAAAGATCCATTTGCAGTGGAAATACTAATAAGGGAAGTCTGTTGAAAAGAAAAGCCTGTTGAAGATGTAGTTGGTCTTCTTCAAACCTATGAGGCAGATATGTTGCAATTTGAATCTCCGAAATAAAAAATAAAATCTTTGACTAAGTCGATTGCTTTTAAAAGTTCTCAAATTGATGAGACAGGTTCAGATTGCAATAATAATGATGACAATGATACTGAAAACATGGACCTATTTTTTCAAATTTTGAATTTTTTAAAAAAAAGAAAGCTATAAAAAATGGTTCTAAGATTAAAAAGAATAATCATAATGGTAAAGAAGATTTTTCTAGTGGTAACGAGAAAAATGGAGGGAAAGGACAACCATTAGGGCCCAAATGCAGCGAGTGTCGTGGGTATGGTCACTTGGCTCATGAATGTATCAACAAGTTGAAAAAGAAGACGAATTACAAGGCTAACATAACTTGGGATGATGATAGTGAGTCTAGCAAGTCTGAGGAAGAACAATAAGATAACAAAAATTATATTGCATTTGGGGCATCCTTGCAATCACATCTTAGTGAGAAATCTTCGGATGATAGTGATGATGAGGAAGAAGGAGATGAGTTTGAGGACATTCAGGAGTTGAGAGAAAAATATGATCAATTATATCGAGAAAGTGTTAAGATTACCAAGGTAAATCTTAAATTGGCTGAGAAGTATAAGTCAGCTATGGCGAAGTTGGCGAAACTGAAAAATCGGGTTGATGATCCGAAAGGGGTGTTAGCCTCCGTTAAAGGAGAGAGAGACATGCTTCAAAAGGAAGTTGTAGGATTGAAAGAGAAAATCAACGTCTTGACTGATCAAAATTTCTTACTCAAAATTAAACTTGCAAGTGTTAATGGTGTATTTGAGCGTTTCAATGCAGGATCAAAAGTCTTGGATGACATGCTTCTTATGAAAAGGCCATCAAGTGACAAGTCAGGCCTTGGCTATCTTGGAGAATCAACATCAATGCAAAATGGAGGTAAAATTAATGACACAAAGCCTAACAAGGTAAAATTTAAACCTCATGCTATTCCTATTGTTCATGATAACGTTAACAAGACTCATAACATTAATACGACAAACAAGAAAAAAATCATTCCGACATGTCATTATTGTCAAGTTAAGAGTCATATTAAACCAAATTGCTTTAAACTCCATGATTATTCCATCGCTAATCATGTTCATGCTCCTCAAAATAGAGATAACTATATTCAGGTAAGTAACATGAAACCTAGATCTCATCGTGGGAGGTAATAGATGTCCAATATTTCACACACCCATTTAGCATATTCTCGACCAAATTGCTTTAAACTTCATGGGTATCCTATTGCTTCACACCATTATCACCATGTTAATAATTATGGGTGTACAATCCAAAAGCCTATATGAAGAGTGTGTCCTCATGAAAATAATATGAATGTGAACCCTAATCAATTGTGCAAAAATATTGAAAAAGTTGAGAATGTTAAGACTAGACCTCTATGGGTGAGGAAGTTGGACTTGAAACATCAAGCAGATATACATACCAACTCTCTAGATGACACAGGATCATCTGGAGTAGTTGACCTCGCCTTTTAAGGCTTCTTGGAGTACTGTCCATAGTTTAGGTTAGTCGTCTCTGCTTATCTTGTTGCTAGAGCTATGATTTTTTTTTTATTGTCTAGTTTCATCTATTTGTTTCTATTGGTTTTCATTTTTATATATGTTATTATGAAAATCCAAAAACATTAAAATATTTTAAAATTCTATAAAAAAAATTTATTTCTTTTGTATTGTACCTGTCTCGGGGTTTAGTTTGTTACTATGAGTTTTTGAGCATCTAAACATCTTTGATAGTGCATGAGCATCTTGTCTAATTTATTTCTTGCGGTGTACTTGGGAGTTAAATGTATCATGCCATATGGTTTTTGTGACTACCACCTCTACATGTCAGAGTTAGAGAGATTACTTACTGAGGCAAGTTTGATTCTCATGTACGTGGATATGTCTCGTATTTTTTCCTAGGCAATTGATCATTTTTTTTTTGCCCTCATTTCTGGGTACGGTGTTATATGCCTTTTTGTGCACAAGAAATAAAAAGAAGATTTATCCTAGTTGTGGGTGAGATAGATTCTATCCGGGTGTTCATTGAGTAACCGGACAATTGGAGTGAGGTACTCTCCCCCTAAGCGTTCGCGTCAAAAGGTGAATAGACCTTGTGAACGCATTTGTATTGGACCACTTGCCTAGTAACTGGATCCATTTGGCTCTATCCAGTTTACCACTTGCCTAGTAACCGGATCCATTTGGCTCTATCCAGTTTGAATATTCGCGTCAGACGGTAGCGGGGTAAAAGAAAATGCCTTAAGTATTCGTGATTGGACCATTCGCTTAGTAACCGGGCATTGGGTATGAGGTACTTTTACTCCCAATATTCACGTCAAACAGCAATGGGGTAAAAGTCCAAAAACACAACTATGAAATTCTAGCAAATATTAAATATTATTAAGTTGAGGGGGAGCTGTTTATTTTCGACGGCACAAAATTTGTATCGATGAGTGCCTGGTTTGACTTCGTGAGGAGGAGAGTGTGTGATAGTCCAATGGTACATGAGAATTTTTTGGATGCTTGGATGGTGATCTTAATTTCCTATAATGTGTGACACACACTCACCGCTGTCAGAAGTTTCATGTGTCATGGTACATTCAACTCTTCAGTACATCCTCAATTGGTCTTATTTGATTTGCCCATGCATGTTAATTATGTTTTGCTACTCAAGTCTTATAACCATGTGCTTATACCTCAGTCGGTTTGATGCCGTGTTACATGATTTTGTGATTCATTTTTTGTTTCAAGGCTTTGTTAGAACATTTTCATAGAGTTTCTAATTTTTTCTGCACAGCACTTGACTACCTTCATAGTTGCTTGAGCATGTTGTTGGGCAACCCAACAAGCTCTTGGAAAGTTGCTTGACCATTTCATAAGGAAAGTCACCTGTCTTCACATCCTTTTAATACGCAGGTTCTCCTATGCTGAAATTGTTCTTTATTTTCTGCTAAACTCTTGCTCGTGTGCAATATAGCTTCGTTCATTTTTTTTGGCTCTTAGAACTTTGTCCTTCCCTGACAAAAAGTCTACCATGTGTTTTTCTAGTGTTTGTTTTGCAGTTTCACAAGACGGACGCATTCACACTTTGTTGGGGGATTTTTTTTACTAAATAATGTGTTTTGTTTTGTCATGGAAGTGCCAAAGGGGGAGACTGTAAGCTCCATAGGCCAAGCTCCTTTTTCGGTTGGCAATTCCATGACACAATATCGAGTTGTATTTTCTATTTTCATTCTTTTTAGATGCGTCTGTTTTAGGATGGTAGAAGGAAATCAATTTGTAATTGTTCTAATGTGTCTATGTTTTGTTATAAGTCAAGTGTGTCGAGTTTTAGAGCCATATATATAGTGTTTTCAGCAAAGTGCTCAAGCAAAGACGTCCAGCAACTTGTCTGCCAACAAAGTGCTCAAGCAACTCAAAATGTGCTCAAGCAAGTGAGTTTGCAGCTTATAAAATTAGCAGCTAGGGTTTTTTTTAATGTAAAGTCTTTTTATAGCCACCATATGGACGTGAGAAATTAAGAGTAGAGAGAGGGCCTGTTCTCTTGAGTCTTGGAGTACAACTAATGCATCGTTGATCAACGCAATCAACTCCAACAAGTTTTCTGCAATCTTTATTCAATCTTTTGAACACTCTTCCAGTGGATTTCTGGAAGTATCGCAGAAGGCTTGAGGATTCAAGGCGTGCAGTAATCAAACACTTGGTGCGATGAATGTGGATTTGGCAATCGGTTCTTGGGTCATTTGAGAAGATTTTCAATTGTAAGTATAGGTCGATTGTAATCACGCAACGTTATTTTTAGTGTTTTGATTCCTTCCCATGGTTTTTACCCTATTCGGTTTTTTTCCACGTATATCGCATGCTCATCGTTTATTTTTTAATTCCTATTCTTGCTTGATTATTCGATTGCTAGCAAAATAGGATTTTTCATTCAGCCTTTGAAGTTCGGATCCGGAGATCTCGTAGTGTGCCTTTGCACTACGGAGTTGTAGGGCGGCCAAAACTATGTTGTTTTGTGTGTGCAAAGAGAACACCACTACTTAAGAATAAGAGTAAAGAGCATTTTTAAGTGGGTGTTTATTTTCTTCAAAATCAAATATGATTTTTGATTTCTTCTATACGTGAACATAAAAGTCAATTATTTTAGATTGGAGTTGGTTTGTTTTTTATTTTTGAAGTAGAAGTTTTTTCCCCCTAAAAGTCTAAAACGTGGTTCTCAAAACAAAAAGTCTACAATTAAACACATTTTTAAACTTCTTAATTTTTGGGCTTTCTTCGGTTTTGTAAAACTAATGTCCGTTCGAGATGAGAATGGGTTACAGTGTATAAGAATAAGAGTCAAGGTGTGTAAATTGCCAATTGTGTTTAGAAATTCTAAATTATGTCACTTGTTATATTTAGGAGGCTTCTCACAAAAACAAACCTACAATATAGTGAATGTCTGTTCCTAAAGACACTTTGTAATAACTTATTTCTACAAAATAGATGAATTTTATAAGCTAATGTTGTCCTGTGCAAATTTAAAGTCACAAAGAATTTTCTAGATTTTTAAAAGGCCCAAAAAAATAAAAATATTAATGGTAAAATTGACATAATCCCAAGAGAGAGAAAATGAGTAATTCTAAACCTTTGCACATTCAAAACGACATAGTTTTGGCCGCTCCACAACGCCGTAGTGCGGAGGTGCACTACGGGATCCCTGAATACTTGTACGGGTGTGTTTGATAACCCTCTTAGAGGGTGGGATTGGATTGCTAAGGTGGTGGACCTTCAAAAGAACATGTTTGGTTTGATTTTTGTGGGGTGGATTAGCCATCCCATGGGATTCTCAATCCCCCAATTCAATGGGATTAGCCAATCCATGGGAGAGGTTGTCACGCCCTGCCTTTTTTTTTTTTAAACAAAAACCCAAATACATTATATTTCACGCACTTCGAGGCCCCATTCTTCCATTATACCAATTAACAATAAATATGTATATAACATTCAAATCCTGTCCACCCGTGATATGATTTTATAAATTTTTTAAAAAAGGAGTGTTTGTTTTTAGAACTATCCAAAACTGTTACAACTGGAGGCAAAACCTGTACTATTTTAAAAGATATCAAATAATTGAAAACTACTAAAATCAAGATCATAAGTTGTAAATGGAGCTGACTCAATCCAATCTATACAAAGGTTCAATACCTCCATGAATATTACATGTCCTGACATAAATATGAAATCAATTGTAATCCAAAATAAGTTACACGTCCTTGAGAGTTTACAATCTTTACAGTGTCTACATGATAAGTTAAAATGTCATACACACAACGGCTCTAAATTACAATGAAACATGTGAAACATTTAAACTCTAATTGTAGGCACAACATAGGCTTTCTCAGACGTTACACTTCTCTTTATTACCTGAAAAATGTTAAGATTATACAACGTGAGTCGAAACTCAATAGGAAGCGTGCTAAATGCAAGGATAAGAGATCGCAAGCAAATACACACCGCAAAAATCTATTTTTTTTCTTTTCTTTTCTTTTCTTTCAAAGCGACTTAGATTGTAAATGACTATATCTAATATTCACGTTCATCCAGTATTTCAAAAAAAGAAACATAAATAATAAGCTCTAAAGAGAACGAAAATAAGTGAGGACCGAGTAACATTTAACACTCAAATATCAAGCCAAAATCAAACAAAATAAATAAATAGAACTATCCAATATGATAAATCACCAAGTTATCAAGTACCGAGCCAAAGCCAAACCAAACGCAAGTTACCAAATTATCAAGTACCGAGCTAAAGCCAAACCAAATGCAAGTTTATCTCAGATAATCCAAATCACAAGATCCCATAATGAAAATCCAAATATAAAGATCATAAATCCACATAGTAAGCATAATTCAAGTAGCAGCATCACTCTGGTATATTCCTTTCCAAGAAAACAACAATTGTTTCTGGTAGTTGTTCCCTTGAATCGAACAACACTACGGCAAGTTAAAGAAAGTCGCATCAAAACTAACAAAAGCATGGCCTAAATTAAATTAACCATTAATTTTACCAAATCATTATCCCTCAACAAGGATTCCACAAATCCAAGTGACCAAAGATACGCCACCAAAACCCCTAAGAGTTTCCAGCCATATACAAGTTCATAATCCGGAAATCCAATCCTCATATACTTAACTCATAACCCAAGAGTCCATACTAAATACACTCGTCAACATACCAAGTAGGATTATCCAACTTAATCATAGTCTTAATGCAGTAATAATGTATTATCCACTTAACCAATAATAAATTATTCACCAAATCACAACATGTCAAAAAAATTAAAAACGTAGAGACATGTTCTATCCATCAAGTGTGGTGTCTAACAAAATAATATGTATAACATTTCTCTTAAGCATTTTATAAAACATCTAAGAAGCACGTGACAAGCACCTATATATATCACACATTTCTCCACTTAGGCATACTATTCTTGTAACAACCTCAGCAAATACAATAATCAGTAATAACTGTCAAATACCTCTAACCCATCATCAAATTTAAACCCATGAAAGATACTAATAGACAAAGATCGTATAGATCTAGAACATGTTAGGGTTTACTTAAAATTGAGTGAAAAACACCATAAGTCATAAATATTTCGGTATATTCTACTATACATTCCCTTATTTAAGCATTTAGCAAGAATCCTACCTCGAAAGAGCAAAATATCTCCACCAAGCTGAAATCCCGAATTCGGCCGATTGAGATTTTGTTCGGATGGATTTGAAGCTCTCAACGCGTAGAACAACTTTCCCTCTTGGCTCTTAGATCGAATCTCACGTTTAGGGCTTCAATTTGGGGCTTGAAGATGAGAGTTTGTGAGGTTAGGAGAGAGAGAGAGACGTCAACGGGAAAAAAAAAAAAAAAAATATCAGAGAGAGAACTGACGAGTTCTCTGGGCATTGATCTATATGTAAGTGCAAAATTGCACAATGCCCCCTCTAAGTACCTTGTAATATTTCCATCTCCTAATGTGTTATAATTTAATACACAAAGGTCCCTAAGCTACAAAATCTAATTAAATAATTACTCCGAAGGTTTTCAACAATTCTCACCCCTACTCCATGGCACACAAATCCGGGCCCAATCAATCAAATGCATTTATATAAGCACGTATACACCAAAATAATAATTAAAAAAAATTCATTCTCTAAAACAATATAATAAAATTTTGCACGGGTCTCTACAGAGGTGTTACTAACAATCCTATCCCATGGGATTGAAGCTAGAAAGGCCTTTTTACCCTCCATTCTTAGTACTTTAATGAGTACTTTAATTTGGTGTAAAAAATACGTAAAAGAATTTATGTAGAGAAATATATTTGAAAAACAGAAATGAAACAAGGGTAAAAATGGAAAAAGGTGAATTTAATCCAATCCTATCCTATGTCAAACAAACATGTTACATAACACTCATATCTTCTAATTTGGTGCAAAACAAACATGCAAATTACCAATTCCACCTCACTATCAATCCCACCTCATTACCAATTCCAATCCTAATCCCACCTCATTACCAATTCCCTCGCAGTTTTCATTTGATTTTAGTAACCCAGTTGATGGTTGATTTTAGCAAATGAGTTTAGCAGGTGCTAAAATCATAGTATTTCAAATCAAAAAATTAAGTGTTTCCGTGTATTTTTTGAATTTTTCACACCGAATTGAAGTACACGAGGAGTACTTTGATTTGGTGCAAAAAAATTCGAAAAACGATACATGGAACCACTTTATTTTTTGTTTGAAATACCATAATTTTAGCACCTGTTGAACTCATTTGTTAAAATCATGGTTGATTTTGGCAAGGGATACTAAAATCCAACGGAAACCTTTAGTCCTTTTAACTGTGGTTGTTCATACGATCAGATTCGTCTTCCCCCATCCTATGAGTCTCACACGTTCGTCGCCATTGATAATCTGTGAAATCATATGAGCAGATGGAGAAACTCCCACCATTAAAGCCTCTGTTAACCCAAGAATGGGAATCCCTGATAGACGATTTCCAGTACGGCGGCACCCGTCGCGATCGATGGAAATCCTCCCACTACACCGGACTCTCTCTCCTCTCCCTCTCTCTATCCACCATCCTCCGCAAAGACTTCCCCCTCAACCTCAAGCTTCACCTTATCGTCTTCCTCGAAGACTACTTCTCCGACTACGCCCTACTCGACTCAAACCTCTCCGCCGCTGAACTAGTCCTCACTCGCCTCGTCGAAACCCTCCGAACCCTAATCCTAGCCCCGATTGACGCCTCTCCATCGCCTCTCAAGGACCAAATGATGGTATTCACTTCTTCTGTTTTCATTACGTTGAGAATCGATGGTGAATTGCTTCATTATAATTATATACGGCAGCTGGAGAGCTTGACTGAGCTTTTGTTGACCGTTGTGAACCGGCCCAACCACGGGCCAGATAGGCAGACCCGGTCCGTGGCGTGTGAGTGCCTGAGGGAATTGGAAAGGGCTTACCCTTGTTTGTTATCTGAAATTGCTGGCCATTTGTGGGGATTGTGCCAGAGCGAAAGGACTCATGCTTCACAGAGCTATGTATTGTTATTAACTACTGTGATCCATGGTATTGTTATGTGTAAGGCTAATGTTTCGATTCTTAATACTTCAATCCCTTTGGTTCCGTTTAATATACCACAGTTTTTGATCACAGACAAGGGTGGTAATAAGGAGATTTCCGGGTCTAGTTATAAGGAGCTGAGGAGGGCTATGTCATTTTTGCTAGAGTGTCCTCAACTTTTGAATTCATGTGGGTTGATTGAGTTCATGTCCTTGATTCTTCCAGTGGCGGTGGCTCTTGAATTGCAGGCTTCGCTTTTGAAGGTGCAGTTTTCCGGTTTGCTTTATACTTACGATCCTTTACTGAGCCACGGGTTCCTATTGATATATAAGCGTTTCTTAGATGCCTTTAATGGGCATGAGGGAGAAATTGCCCACCGCCTTATGTTAATTTCGAAAGAATCCCAGCATTATTTGGTTTTCCGATTGCTTGCCCTTCACTGGTTATTGGGTTTCATTGGGTGGTTACCGAATGGGAAAAAGAAAGCGGTTCTTTATGCGGGTTTGAGGTTTTACCCTGCTGTGTTTGATCCCCTTGCTCTGAAATCGCTGAAGTTTGATGTGCTTGCTTATTGTTCAATTTTTTTACTTGGAAACAACAACTCTAGGCCTGTGAATGAAGAGGGTAGAGTGAGGAGTCGTGATGATGATGATACAGGTTCAGGATTATCTGGGGTGATGCTATTTGAAGATGGTCTGGTTTCAGTATCAGCATTCAAATGGCTACCGCCGTGGAGCTCTGAAACCGCAGTGGCATTCCGCACCTTCCACAAGTTTTTGATTGGTGCATCGTCTCATTCTGACACTGACCCTTCTTCCACGATGGTTCTAATGGAGTCCACCATCTTCCGAACTTTACAGGTACATTCTTGTTTTCTCAATTAATTATTTTCCCGTTTTACTTATATGGGCAATAGTAAGAGGTGAAACATTCACGAGGCTCTATATGGCCCACAAAATTATCTCTTTGATGTATGAGTATGGTCAACGCAAATGAATGGTGTTGATGTAATACATGCGGCCCATTACTAAGTTTTTAGCAGATGGAAGGTTGGAAAAAGCATGAAATTCTAGAATTGCTATGGTACATCTTTTGATTTATTATAGGAAAGTAAAGCAAAGTACTTTTCTGGGGATTTGAACAATGCTCGTGAATTGTAACTGGGTGCTGTTTATGTAATCTAAAACTCAGTTGTTTGGGAGGTAAGGAAACTGTTGAACCAGATAGAGTGCTAGGCTTTTGAAGATCTAGCAATCCAGACAATTGAAGGCACAAAAAAAATCAGAAATCTTGTAAAGTCTCAAATCCTCCGATAATCCCATTGGCATCACTCACATTTGGTTTAGACCACTATTCTAATCCATCTTCAAGCTTGTGGATTTTTTTTTTTTTGAAAAATGAACTCTCTTGAAGTTGGAAGTTAAAGACTACATAGCAGGAGACTCCAGATTTAAAAACTTAGGATGCTAGCTTAGGATCCATCTAAGATTCATGACCAACTGATTATGAGATATTTTATAGGTCTATTGACTATTAACACAACAGGACTTCAACACTCACCTGATTTGAGTCTGCCTTTGTCCAATGGATGTAACCGGTCTGCATAGGTGATTACTAGGATCAAGACCTCCTTTGGATCTTGACTAATTTTTGGAGAAGTGCCTTTAGTAAAACCATAAGACAAAGAACAAGTGATTGCAAAACTTTGATGCTTGTTAGAGTTAGAGATTGTTTCAAAAGACATATGAATGTAGTTCCTTTTACTTACTGCATTTTATGCCATGGTCCCATACTCCAAATAAAATTAAAAAATTCTAGCCAAAGAAGAGATGTTACTGGAATACTGGATAAGCACCCGAAAGGATATTTTCATGTTATCTTCTTGAAGTGCTCCTTCTGCATGACACGTAACATTTGCTAGCGCCTATAATTGGTTTAAAAGTGAAATTCTGGATGGAGACGGGATGTTATTTGGGGAACAAATTCGAGGGAAACTATTCAATTCCATTTTCTAGTGTACCTGCTTTAGTATTTGTGCATTTTTCTCTTAGTCTCCTTTTCACAATTTTCCATTCTGATATCCTGGGAATCTTGTGTGCATCTATTTGTTGACTAGGAAGCGATTATGACAACTGTCTGTCTATGGTTTTCTATAATTTAAAATGGAAACTTAGCGAATGTGCGCTGCTATGATTTGATGAGTTAATTGCGAAATTCTTCTCAAAGTCCATGATTTGTAGTGGATCTGATCCTAGGACCAGATAGATGATTGTGGCATTGTACTTCCTACATAGAGAATGGTGACATCAGAAGCAAATGTTTTAAAAACCCGACCGGACCGGCAGGTCCAACCGGTAGGACCGCCAACCAACACAAGTCCGGTCTGGACTGACCATTGAACCGCTTTCTTTTGGAAACCGGCCAATTTCGTCAAAAGCGGTGATGAATCGCGGTTGAACCGCCCAACCGGCAAAACCGGCTGCGGGTTATTGGACCCGTACCGTTTGGTCTCCCTTTGAATAAGGAGTACACGTATCCTTAAATATCTCACCAAGGCTTGCCTTCTTTTGGTATCCCAGCGATGTGGGACTAAAATTTCCAAGTACAATAGCCTTATACTACTTCCCAGGCTTCCTTTTTCACTTCCACCACGCTTCTTTTTCTTCAACCACTAGTGTGGAACTTAACAATGAGTATTAAATCTCCAAAATTCCAAATATAACTAATTTATTTCGAATAAAACATATAAAATTTTATGCTATTAACTAATTTTTTTCCCCTAAGTATACTATTACTTTATTTATGTACATTTTAATATATTTTGTAATTATGACGTAACGGTTCAATAGCGGTTTGACCATGGTTGAACCAGTGACCCGTCTGCCCGGTCCCTTCTCAGGTTCGACCTCCAGTTCGGGTTTCAAAACATTGATCAGAAGTATGGTGAAATAAGGAGAACACGGCCATCCTTCTTATGTCATAATATTGATTTCATAAGTCAAAACGATATAGATCATTTTGCCAATTCGAGATCATAGGACCCAGTTTAGCAGTTCATATCACGACTTGATGACCAAGCACTCATGCTTATCCCATTCCCAATCTAGTGACATCATGAATAGATTACTTCTTTTGATTGTTGAACAAAATGTTGTCACACATGATCCACTTTGTACATCTACAAGAAAGCAAAAATGATGCATACATACAGTACTACGTAATGGGACTTAATATATGATAAAAAGAAGTGTTGCACATTTTCCCACTCCCCTCTCTCCCTTGGGAAGAGCTGATTTCACTGGGAAATCATATTAAGTAGCCATACCTCTCTGTCTCCTCCTATCCGAATTGAGAGGAGCCGATTTCACCTAGCAATCAGTTTTGTAAGTTTTGTATATGGAGGCTTGCTCGATGCGTTGAATATATTAAACAACTATTTCTTTCTCATTTAAAAGTTTGTAGTTTTTTCAGAGTAGTAGTAGTTAACATTGCTATGGAAGGTGTGGAGATGTTTTGGGAGCATGTTTGGTTGAGAGATGCGGATGGGGGTGCGGTGGTGGCGGATTAGCTGGGGGTTGATAGAAAGGCGGTGTGGTGGGATATTACGCTTTGTAGGGAGGTGCAAGATTGGGAGCCGGAGGAGGGGTTCAATCTCTTGGGAAAACTATAGGCGATGAAGGACTTGGGGAGAGGAGAGGATTATTCGAATTGGACTTTTTCGGTGAAGATTCTCACTTTAGATAATCTTATACGATGTAAGATGGTTGTTGTGAATCTTTGGTCTATGTGTTTGAGAGATGAGAGTCAATGGCGCATTTGTTAATTCATTGACCAGTCGCCCAAGATCTTTGGAATGGGGTTATTGTTTCGTGGGGTATGTCGTGGGTTTTTCCTACGACGTTGTTGGAGTTTACTCAAGAATTGTATGGAGCTAGAGTGGGAGCTGAAGACAGACGCTATGGATTTTGATCGCGTTGTGCGAGAGAGAGTGAGAGAGAGAGGTATTTTCTACCTTGTTCAGTTCGGAGTGGAGGAAATGCAACCCTACACTGGATCAATTCTTTGACATGTTAGATATTTTTGGAGTTTAGAGTGGTGTATAGGCCCTTTTATTGTTTGTCCTTTTCTTTATGCTCCTCGCTTGCTTTTGTAAATGGGTTTTTTTTTATGCCTTTTTAACAAAGTATCTCACATTTAGAAAGAAAAAAAAAAAAAAAAAGTTGCTGTGGAAAGTGACAGATGATTTTATTTTACTTTTTTTTTTTTTTCTGTTGCACAGACAATGTTGGTGGAGCTGACATTAGAGTTCAAGGGATTGGTTCCTGTCGTCGTTGCTTTTATTGACCGCTTGTTTGGCTGTCACAAGCATTGTTGGTTGGGAGAGCGCTTGCTTCAGACCTTTGACAAGTATTTGTTTCCAAAGGTCAAGATAGATTATCGGTTGTCGTATTACTTCCTGATGTTTGACAGAATTGCCAAGAATGAGACGGTTCCTCCTGGTGGACTGCTAGAGGTGCTCGCCCAGTTTATGAAATATCTTGTTCAGAATCATGGGCCAGAAACAGGATTGAAGTCTTGGTCCAAGGGAAGTAAAGTTCTTGGCATTTGTCGAAGCATGCTGATGCACCACCATAGCTCTCGATTGTTCCTTGGACTATCTCATCTCCTTTCCTTCACTTGCCTTTATTTTCCTGATTTGGAAGTTCGTGATGTTGCAAGGTACGCCAAAATTCTTTTTTCTCTATTTTTGTAATAAATTTTTTTTATAGGGCAAAAATGGGGCAGGAACTATAGGTGACCGGAAAGTTATTAGGCTCACCTTGTTTGGATGTCAGGAATCTTTGAGGCACAGTGAATTTATTTCGGATCCCCATGATCCCTCTATTAAGAAGGGCTAAAATAGGGATTCTGTGAAAGCAAAGGTGTGGAATAACACTAGCAACTCACCAATTCTGTTTCACATTCCCAATTGTGTAGGAATCTGACAACCTACCTTCCCCGTGGTAATATTAGATTTCGGGCTAAAGCCATAGAAAAGAAAGAAGTTGACTCTAATAAGTTTCCTAAATAAATGTTTTCTGGAAAAAGATTCAGAATTATCCATACTTTTGAATGAGACTACCTCAGGCTTTAGATTGCCAGGTATTTGGTTCCTGGTAAATCAGATTCCTAATCCCACTCAAGATTATGGGCATCCAACGAGGAGAAATTTACCCATCATTAACTGAACCAACCGTTGATATTATTATTTTTCCTCAAAGAAATGTGCCATTTTGCAGGATGTACCTGCGGATGTTGATCTGTATTCCAGGAAAGAAGCTCAGGCACATACTGAACAGTGGAGACCAACTACCTGGGATTGCACCATCTCCGCAGGCGAGCTTGTACTTCCATGTACAACCTCCACCATCTGACAATCGTAAAAAATCTATGGCAATTTCATCCTACATCCACCTTGAGCGGGTGATACCACTCCTAGTCAAACAGTCTTGGTCTTTGTCTTTTCCAACTCTAGGCAGCGGTGTTGCAAACAATGATTGTCTAGAGGGCATCAGAGACAGTGAACCCTCAGTGGAGCAAAAGGAGGCTGATGGAGACACTAAAAACCAAATCCACTCTGAATTGGGAAGAAATGAGCATCCACATGAGCCGTTACGTGTTATGGATTCAAAGATATCTGAGATAATTAGAATTTTAAGGCAGCATTTTTCCACTATACCTGATTTTAGACACATGCCTGGGCTCAAGATTAGGATACCCTGTAATTTGAGCTTTAAAACAGAACCATTCAATCGCATTTGGGGAGTTGATTTGGCTGATAAGAATCTTGATGGACTAGATTCACTTCCTGCTTTATATGCAACTGTGCTTACGTTTTCTTCTTCAGCACCATACGGGTCAATACCATCCAATCACATACCTTTCCTTCTTGGCGAGCCTCCTGAAAAAGAATATTCCGTGAGCCCTGGGGTTTCATTAGATATTGTTGCTGTAGAAGATGGTTCCAGAGAAGAAGAAAGCTTCAAAGCTCCTGTTACGGTTGAGTTGGAACCACGGGAACCTGTCCCTGGTCTTGTTGATGTTTCCATTGAAGCAAATAGGGAAAATGGCCAAATCATCTGTGGGCAGCTTCAGAGTATCACTGTTGGAATTGAAGACATGTTTCTGAGGGCTATTCTTCCCCCGGACATTTTAGAAGAGGCAAAGCCTGGTTTTTATCTAGAGTTGTTCAATGCTCTCTGGGAGGCCTGCGGTTCTTCTACCAACACTGGGCATGAGGCCTTTCTACTGAAAGGAGGCAAAAGGGTTGCGGCTATTAGTGGGACCCGATCGGTGAAGCTGCTTGAGGTTCCTGTCACCGCTTTGATCTGGGCTGTCGAGCACTACTTGGCACCATTTGTCGTCGGCGTTCTTGGTGGACCCCTCATTGACATTGTGAAAAATGGGGGAATCATTAAGGATGTCATATGGAAGGAGGTGGCTTCGGATTCTACGTTTGGTGATGCTATTTGGGATACTAATTTTGACCGTGGCCCACTTTTTCTGAAGTACGTAGAAGATGAGGGCAAAAGAGAGAATCACATCAGCAAGAAAAACATGGGTTGCTTGCTTATTTTGATATTCCTCCCACCAAGGTACCATCTGCTTTTTCAAATGGAGGTATCTGATGTTTCTACTCTAGTTCGCATTAGAACTGATCACTGGCCATGCCTAGCTTATATTGATGATTATCTGGAAGCTTTGTTTTCTGGTTAGGAAATCTATTCATTTATTTCTTTTGTTTCTTCTCTAGTTTGTTTAGTCACTGCTGATATGTTGTTGGCTTTTTTTGTGACTGTTTCCCATAATTTATCCACATGGGAACTACATTTTGACACTCGAGAATAGTGTACATACTCTGAAAGTGTAAGGTTTCTTTATCATGTATTCTGTTTTTTTTTTTTTTTGTGGTATAAATCATGTATTCTGTTCCTGTATCAGAACCTCCAGAAATGTATTTTTTCCCACGGCATTTTCCTTTTTGCTCTGGATATCGATTGCCATAACTCTGATTAGTTTGGAAGGCAAAATCTGTTAGTCACTTTCCGCGTACCATTAGAGTGCTCTGTTGCATTCTTTATCTGTCTGAATCATGAAATCAAGAACCTGTCAAGAGAGTGGCCCTTTTTATTTGTAATTTTTCTAGCTTGCTTGACTCAGATAATAAGTTGGTTAATGTGTAGGAGTTATATTTTTCGTTCAAATCTGTGACGGTTATTCTTTGCTTCTCAAGTCGCAACTTTTAAGTAACTTCTATTCATTGACACCATGCATAAATGTGATTTTCTTTACTAGTCGTTATTCATCATTCTGCACCTATGATCGAGTACTTGATTGCCAAATACCGACAAGTTGATGTGGCCAGCCAGTGAGATGGCTGATATTAAGTCATCCACATTATGCATGGATACAATTAACTAAAACAGTATAAACGTCAATAAACATAAAGAAAGGAGATATATTGTCACTGTCACACAAGAATTACTCCAGTATTTATATCGTACTCTGCTTTAGTTCTTGTGCGGCACACGAATCTATGCCTGGATATATATTTATAGTTCACCTAGGGGTGATGCCAACAGATGAAAAATAGAATCATGGAACTAGTTGGATAGATTTAGATAGTCTCATGCATCAATCGTGGACCATGAATCATGGTTTGTTGTTGTCACTCATGAACATCTTCCCTGTCAAACCACAAGTGAGTGCCTCATCTGGTACCTTTCCAACAAGGTGGACACCTTCAGCGAAAACAACCCCCATACCCATATGCAAATGTGGCTCGATATGACAATGAAACGCCCACACTCCCGGATTATCTGCCACAAACCTCAACGCTGTCCACCCAAAAGGGAATATCACTGCTGTATTCCTCAACGGTGGATTTCTCAAGTTGAGGTTATTTTCCTTCTGATCAGAAAACCTCCCCTCTCCATATCCCAACACCCAGAAATCGTGCCCGTGGAGGTGCCATGGGTGAATCTCACTGGTGTTTGCTGCCAGAGCGTTAGCATTTTGAAGTATCACATCTACAGTGGTATTGAAACCTAGCATGTATACCCCATTCCCGTAGCTCGAGTTCTGATTCGTTGCCGGTTTCATAACGTCATAGTAGATTGGGAAGTTTTCAGGAGGTTTCTTCTGCCCAAATGCGTTTTTTAGGCCATATTTAATGGAACCCAAGTAAGGAGTGGCTGGTAGGACCAAGGAGAGGTTGTTGATGGCCCACTTGGTGTAGCCATCGATGTAATTTTGTGTGTTGAGTAGTGCGATACGACGGTGAGTGGTGATGGGTGGCTGAGGGGTGCCCATAAAGGCTAGGATTTTGTTGGTGAACAGTTTACTGTGGGTGTAGTTGTTCCATAGAGGCGCGACTGGTGGTGGCGATGTTGGAATAAGGGAGGTTTTGGGGTGGTGTTGGTAGTGTAGCATGGTAAGGCCTTGAGGGGTCTGGGGTTTCCTCCCTCGTACACTGATTGAAACCCAGTAGTTTAGCGAAGGGTCCTGATCAGTAGTGAGTAAGACTGAATAGCTTTCGCCAGAATAGATGTCCATGTCTTCCACTGCAAACGGCTGGACATAGTTTCCGTCGGCTTCAACCACCACCATCTTGTGATTCTGCATGTCCAGACATAAACATGGGGGAGAAAAGATTACCATTTTCTGAAGTTCTAGTCTAGGATGAAAATCAGACACCCGTTTTAATTCGAAGATTGAATCAGTCAGATTCCAAATGCTACCAGTCTAACATTTTTTTGTTGTTGATAATTCAGGGTTTCTTGTTTTTCTTGGGTGATGTAGTGTGTTCTGGGCCAGTTTTCATGCTCTCCAAACTAATAATCCCTAGAGCCCTCTCACGGCCCTTTGACCCGCATATGCTCGGGGTGAGGTGAACCCCAAGAATTGCTTACAAGGAGAATCGAACTTGAGATTTTATGAGAGAGCAAACGTCTAAGTTCCAAGCGAAGACCACTTGGCTATTTTAGTGTGATTTTTCCAAGTTCTGACGGTGTCTTTATTTCTTATCATGTCTATAAGATTCCCAATTCATTAAAAGGGTATTGAAAATTCAAGTTCCAAATTTAAACGGGTCTAATGCACGACATGCTGTGCCCTCAATTTGGGTTTTGTTCTGAGCTCGAAAATATAATCTGAACTTGTTTATTATTGGGTGTTTCACTAACAAAAAATCATTGGTATATTCAAATGAGGTAAGGTATTCGTGATCATTTTTGTTCCTCCGCTGAAATTGTCCTTGGGGAAATGTAGCCTTTTCTCATGTTTTATGTACTACTCCTACTAGTTGACGGATGAAATCAGAAACAAAGAGACAGGTATGGCACTGTTCTTGTCCATTTATGAAAGAAATACACCACACATATATTTGGCCAAAAGTACTTTAATTCATCCACTTTATTGTGCACGCTCTATGGTCCTGAGGACCGATGACCGATCCAGTTATTCCATTGTTACGTGCTATTCCAACACTTTTATTACTAAAAATTTTTATAGAACCCAATACAATATGTATTATGTAGTAGATAAGAGAGTTGGGGTATCACTTGACAGTACACAAGACAATGTAATACTCCCTCCATTCCTTTTTAAATGATCCATATGGGAATATGTGCAATTTCAAACTCCTAAAAAACATACTCTATATAATTTTTTTATACCAAATTAAAGTGCTCATTGAGTATTTTAATTTGGTGCCAAAAAAAAAATTTAAAAACATTATACGAAAGTACATTTTTAAACTTCTGTAAAAATACACATTTTCCAAGTGAATTACTTAAAAAGGACGGAGGAAGTACTCCAGTGCAGAGGATTCTAGTTCAGAAGGAAAATGACATGCATGTTGTTACATACCCCAATGGCCAAGTTGAGTGAAGCGAGTGCGGTAGTACTAGCCAACCTGAGTCTGTACGTCTTGTTTGGTTGAACGCTGAGGATCTCGGGTGCGCATTGTTCCGTTCCCTTAAACTTGCATTGCGTCGACGGCGAATTGCTAAACTGCGCCGCCAGTGAACAATTGTACTGGCCTCTACCATTCATCAGCAAACTCTTAAAAGAGAGAGAATGATCCCATCAGACTAAAGCACGACGGTCTGGTTAATTTCAAGTAAAAACCTTAATAAACACAATTTAGAACACTAATTTGGATACAAATGTGCCCAGAATCGATTCATGTATTTGGATCCGGGGAGTCGAAGGGTATTTTTGGTATTTTAACTCTCCTCAAATACGAGTACTCCAAAACATAGCTTGACAGCCGAGATCGATTGCAGGCCTTGCCATCCCTAAGGAACGGTAGAGTTCCCGAGTTGGACATGCATGCATCAAATGCCTTTTTCTTCATCTCCAACGTTAAACGGCAGTGATTTTTTGCACTTGTGCTTACTTTTCATCGTTCATATTTCCTTTTTGCTGATGTTCATAAGAATTACAATGTTGTCATTTTATTTATTTATTTATTTATTTATTTTTCACAAATCAAGATCATATAATAAATTCACATAAATTAAATAAGGTTGTGAATACTCTGTCTTAATTTTTTTGTCCTTTTAAAAGAATATATGCCCTTTTGTACTCATACTATAAATTACTTTTGCACATAATTTAAAGAGTTCTCCCTCACTAATTAAAGAACTAATTGAGATTCTTAAATTTGCACAAATGAATTTCAAAGTCAATACACGCAAATATTCTCTTTGTATAAAAATGACACAAATTAAGAAAAGTAATCAATAAGCTGGAACAGACAGAGTATTAAAAAGAAAGGTGGTAAAAAAGATTAGATATGCCAACCACCATATACTTTATGGTTATATATATCAAAATCAAAAGAGAAACCATAAAGTACTCAAATCAATCAGGCTAGGAATTTTGGTTGTAGTATGTGATTACGTGTATTACTATTTGTGTCACGATTCGTTTGTCCTAAAGCTGGCAATCATGCTCTTTAATTAGGTAAAAAAAAAATAAAGAAGAAGGGATTTTTCTGTTTATAAATTTTAACCAATTACAATATCTCAATCAGTTTTTTAGATAGACAATGATGCTAAAACCATTTAGGAGAAAGGCAGTGATAATGCCAAAACTGTTTTTAATTGTGCCATGACTCCATTGCATAAAATGTTTGTACTTTACACATGAGTACAATAAGCAGGGACGGAGCCAGGATTTTACCTTTGTGGTGGCGAAAATATGTACTTAAAAAATAAAAAAAAAACAAACTGCATTACAAATATTCATCCACTATATGAAAAACTATAATAACATAAAAATCTAGTGGTGGCGAATCTATATAATTTAGGGATAAAAATCTATTTTCTATGTAATTATTGCATTTTTTGAAAACCTTGTGGTGGGGCCGCCACCACTTGTCCCCCCTTGGCTCCATCCTTGAGTACAAGCATTTCATGCACTTGAGTTTTGGTACAATCAAAAATAGTTTTGGCAGTTAGAACATAAAGATAATTTTTCACAATGTCCAACATTGTAAAACTAAACAAAAATATATTTCGTGCAGATGTCACCATTTCTCAACTTTTTTGATCAAATTTTGATAATAGGAACCGTTCAATGTGTTTAAAAAGTATTTTTCAGAGTCTACGTAAGAAATCGCCAAAAAAAAAAAGACGCAGAAGTGCTTGATCTGAGCAGTTTTCGATAAAACTGTACATATATATAGTTTTTATTAAAAACTGCTCGGACTAATCTCTTTCGGATTTTTTTTTTTTTTTTTGGCGATTCTTTGTGTAGACCCTTTTTCCTCAAACTGTATACACACACACACACACTCCCACCGGTGATCCAGTCAAGGATCCCGGATTGAAGGAAAAAGGGTGTTTTTGAGGTTTTAAAAATTGTTTTTTGCGTAATCCGAGCCGTCCAATGTGTTTAAAACGTGTTTTAATGATCCCCGCGAGAAATTATAAAAAAAAAGACCGGAAAGGGCTTGATCTGAGCAATTTTTCACAAAAACTATACATATACAGTTTTATGAAAAACTGCTTAGATCAAGCCCTTCCCGGTATTTTTTTTGGATGATTTCTCGCGGGGACCCTTGAAAACACGTTTTAAGCACATTGGACAGTTTGGATCATGAAAATTTGAGCCGGAACTATGAGTCCCGGACTATATCGGGATTATATATATATATATATAGTCCCCTTCCTATCCAAACCACAATTTACGGACCTACTGTCCGGACTTCACTTTCCGGACCAAATTTCGACGATCCGAATCGTTAGATGTGTTTAAAACGTGTTTTTAAGGTCCAACGCGAAGATTTGGCAAAAAAAAATACCCGGAAGGGCTTGATCGGGGCAGTTTTAAACACATCTAACGGTTCGGATTTTCAAAAAAAAATTGGGAAGGTGGAGGTCCGGATTTTTTTAAAATCCGGGAGCTTGGATTGGAAGCTCGGTGTATATATATATATATATATATATATATATATATATATATATATATATATATATATATATAGTAAAGACCACCCGTAAAAAAGAAAAAATGTAATTTTTTCACTTAAAAAATTATTTTTGGGAAATCTATACAGTTTTGCGAAAAACTGCTTGGATCAAGCCCTTCCAATATTTTTTTTGAAGATTTGCCACGTGGACCCTTGAAAACACCTTCTGAACACATTGGACGGTTCGGATTGTCGAAAAAATGTTCGGATCACGGAGGTCCGGAAGTCCGGATAGGAAGCGTTCCCTATATAGTGAAAATTGTTTGGATCAAGCCATTTCTGATATTTGGTTTTGATGATTTCTTGTAGGAATTCTTAAAAACACGTTTTAAACACATTGGACAGTTCGGATCATGAAATTTTGATCCGGAACTATGAGTCCCGAACTTAGGGATCCCAGACTAGATCCAGAAGTGGTAG
Source organism: Vaccinium darrowii (assembly GCA_020921065.1). Taxonomy (NCBI): domain Eukaryota; kingdom Viridiplantae; phylum Streptophyta; class Magnoliopsida; order Ericales; family Ericaceae; genus Vaccinium; species Vaccinium darrowii. Next base: position 24,408,634 of record CM037153.1, on the reverse strand, counting down.
AATATGAAAAAAATAATAATAATATGAAATTGCAAATGGTAGAATATTGCATTAACTGGAGTTTGGACTAACTTAACTTATTTTTCAATACCTGAAATATTATTCTCATTGGTCGTTTTTTTTTATTTTTTATGTATATATAGCTATTGGTCAAAGTATTCAACTCTTTATATTCATCTCAAAGAGAAGAAAGAATAAAAAGTAGAAAAAAAATTTCAAAAATTTAGCGAAAGATAAAAATAATGCAAATATTTTTCTATTTTGGATTAGTACTTTTTTTCTTTAGTAGTTTAACTTCTGTCAGAATTCTACATTTTAAATTTAATTTAGATAAGAAAAAGATTTAATTTAAAAACGTTTGACGCGCAATTAATAAAAGTTCAAAAGCAAACAAAGATATGAGGGAAAAAGAAAAAGAAAAAGAAAAAGTGAGCCCAATAAGAGGGAGGGACAACCTGTGGCTCACCGGGCCAACGAAAAGGCTTGGAGGAGAGTCCGAGCTGTTGTTCATGAACACTTTGGTGCCACCAGTCACTCAATAATAGGTTGAACTCTCCTTCATAGTGGAATGGCTCCTTCTCTCCTTCTGCCACGTCAACTACGAGGGACCCATATAACCCTGCTGATCTTTGCATCCCATAATGTCCATGGTAAAAATATGTTCCCGCCTACACCAGATCATAAACTTCCATTCAAAACCCACCCTTCGGCAGATAGGAGTACGCGTTTTTATTAAAGAGATTAATGGATGGCTAATTTTTATAATTCAAGAATCAACCGTAAGTCCGTAACATACAGTAAATTTTTTGATCGAGAGCATGTGGACCTCACACACACACATATGTATATATATATATATATATATATATATATATACTTGTTCAATTACTCCTATGTACAAAATGAAGTGCCCGATGAATTCTAGAAAAAGAACAACAATACATATATATGAATATATTTGAAGGATTGTTTAACGATTGATCTCGTAATGCATTAATTGCTACACTAGTACAGGACTCCATGTCCCTTCCGATCGAGTTTGTGTCTCTTGTACCTTATTGTGACAAGTGATCTTAAGCAATACTACTCTACTTATAAGCAGGCATTAAAAATACAAAAAATTGTCCTAAAAGCCAAGTTTGAGGCTTTTAAGGGTGTTTAGTCCAGCCTAACTTATTTTAAAGTCTCTAATACATCGATGTGAATTTTTTGATAAATCAATGACAACACTAGATAAAAATAGGGAGAATTGTTATAAAGTCCACTATAGCTATTTCCTAACACTTCTAGTCCACCTAATATTATCCTAACACATCTAGTCCACTCACATGTACCAATTACAAGAATACCTCTCGCTTCTTATGATACTCTAAAAACCCTAGGGTACCCTACCCTAAAACCCTAGGGTACCCTAAAACGTACCCTAAGAAGAAGTGCCCTAGGATTTTAGAGTGCCTAGGATTTTAGGGTACCCTAGAATTTTAGGGTAGGGTACCCTAGGGTTTTAGGGTGCCCTAAGAAGAAGTGCTTAAAATTCTAGTTGAAGAGGAAGTGCCTAAAATCCTAGGGTACCCTATGAAAGTGCCTAACTACTAAAAACCCTATAATAGGAAAGTGTACCATAAACCTAAACCCTTGGGTACCCTATGAAAGTGTCTAAACCTAAACCCTAGGGTAGTGCACCCTAAACCTAAACCCTAGGGTGCCCTATGAAAGTGCCTAAACCTAAACCACTAAAAACCTTATAATAGGAAAGTGCACCATAAACCTAAACCCTAGAGTACCCTATGAAAGTGCCTAAACCTAAACCCTAGGGTCCCCTATGAAAGTGCCTAAACTACTAAAAGCCCTATAATAGGAAAGTGCACCATAAACCTAAACCCTAGGGTACCCTATGAAAGTGCCTAAACCTAAACCCTAGGGTCCCCTATGAAAGTGCCGAAACCACTAAAAACCCTATAATAGGGAAGTGCACCCTAAATCTAAACCCTAAGGTACCCTATGAAAGTGCCTAAACCTAAACCCTAGGTACCCTAAGAAAGTATATTATGTATTAAATTTAATGTGATGGTACATTTGTCTATTAAAAATGGAGAGTGGACCTTACACCTTAGAAATTGTAAAAAGGTGGATTAGAGGAGTTATGGAACTAAGAGGTGGACTAGACATGTTACAAAAAGCTATAATGGACCTTAGACTAATTCTTTAATAAAATACCCTTAATGACAAAAAAAATCACAAAAAGAACGGCGGCGCACTATGTAGCCCCGACACTTTTCCCCCTTTGCTAACAGACTTATCCTTGAAAGTGACAGCATTTCCTTTGCCTTGACCCATCTCTCTCTCTCTCTTTCTCACTCTCTCTCATGCATGGGTCTTGGGTAGGACAAAATTAATTGTTTCTTTAATTTTGGGATTGAGCTCAATTTTGGGGTTCAATTTTAGGGGGTTAGGCACTTTAAGGTGAGTTATAGTAGGTTTATGCATTTTGAATTTAGGCACTTAGGGTGCACTTTCCAATTATAGGGTTTTAGTGGTTTAGATACTTTCATAAGGTACCCTAGGGTTTAAGCACTTTCATAAGGTACCATAGGGTTTTAGGTTTAGACACTTTTATTAAGTTTGAGGGTTTAAGCACTTTCATAGCATTTGAGGGGTTTAGGCATGCACTTTCATGGGCTAGCGAGGGTATTTTTGGAATGTGTAAGTGATTTGTCCTCTTGGTATTACAGAATTAGTTTGTCCTATTTTCATGATTAACTCTTATATCATGTCCTTGTCGAAGAAGGACCAAAAAAAAAAAACCCAATACTATTAGTTTCACTAGTGTTATCACCAGGGCCAGCCTTGTGGACAGGCTGGGCAAGCCCGAGTCTAGGGCCCACAAAAAATAGCCCATTTTTAGGGCCCCAATTAGGTATAAATATGTTTGTAACAAGTAATTAATAAATATATAATATTGCACTACAAGAAATAGAGAAGCATTTGGCATAATGGAAAAGTTTGTGTGTTTCCTAGTAAATGCTAGGCTTCAATTCTCATGAGCCATTTTTTTCCTTTTCTATCTTCTCTTTCCTTTTCTTTTTTCTTACTATATTCAGTTTCTATCTTCTCTTCCCTTCCTTTTTTTTTTCTTTTTCCTCTCCACTACATCCATATCATTTGTTGACTTTTTTTAAAAAAAAATTGCCAGTGTAATAATTAGGGAAAAAATAAATAAAATACTTCGTCCGTATTCATAAAATGTTTGCATTACCCATTTCAATTGATTTTCTAATTCTTGCAATAAGAATAGACCATTGTGACCGGAAACTATTTTTTATTAACATGAAGACACGAATTACAAAAAAGACAAAATATGGAACATGGTATTTATCATTTGAAATAAATATTGGTTCTTTAATTTTTTTTTCTCTAGAAAAACATAGGGCCCTGGTTTACATTATCGTCTGGGGCCACGAAAATCTCAAGACCGGGCCTGATTATCACGAATACTACTCATAAGTAAGAAAAAGAGAGCATCTGATTAATGCTCGTAATTATACTTAGGAGGAGTAATTACGTTCAAACGGACGTACGGGGTTTTTATTCAATTCTGAAAAGAAAAGTACTGTGGGTCGCAGAAGTAGTCCTTTATGAAATTGTTTTGTTGCCTCATCTTTACCTTTTTTCCACTTTTTTAAAAGCATGCAGCACTTGGCCGGTCCAGTTATGATGAAAGGCCAGGTGGGACTACATGCAAAGAAATATACTCCATCAGTTTTCATATCGTTACAGGCTTACAGCAGCAAGCACCTTCATAACCAAGGTATACTATGCCATATATATCTATATGTACATATATACCAATGTTCTAGTCCACCATCCTTAAAATTTAATCCCATCCACAACTTTCTTTTTCCAATTAAATTTTGATAATTCGAACCGTTCAATGTATTTAAAACGTGTCTTTAAGGATACATGCGAGAAATCATAAAAAAAAAAAAAATGGACCGGGGAGGGCTTCATCCGAGTAGTTTTCGATTAAATACTGTTTTATTCAAAACTACTCGGATGAAGCCCTTCCCGGTCATTTTTTTTTTTGATGATTTCTACTAAACTCTTAAAAACACGTTTTAAACACATTAGACGATTTTGATCATCAAAATTTGATCAAAAAAGGCTTGGTCCGAACAATCCCTGACTGGAAAGTTATCTCTCTCTCTCTCTCTCTCTCTCTCTCTCTCTATATATATATATATATATATATATATATATATATGTGTGTGTGTGTGTGTGTGTGTGTGTGTGTGTGTGTGTGTTTTGCAATATGATGTCTGAGTCAGTTTGTGCATATCTCGACTAATTTCGGGGCCATAGAGGTAGTGACTGAGCATAACCCACAGTTTCCCTAGAGTTTGCTGCCATAATTTTTGCTAGCTAGGACCTTAGGGCATCCACAGTGGACTCTTAAAATGGCTCCTAGGTGAGGCTCCTAAAATTTAGCAAGCCATTTGATCAATTATAGTCTTCAATGGGCTCCCAATACAAGCTCTCAATAGTGGCTCCTAACCTATTAGCTAAATCTAACTAGCCTTGTAGCTAACTCCAAGTGAGATCCAAGCCCTTTAAAGCCTTTTTTTTATGGGACCCACACTTTTTTTACTACTTTCTTCACAAAATAGAAAATTTTTTTGCTAGTCCATTGGGTGCACGTATGCTCTCTATATTTAGCAAACTCTAGGAGTGTCAAATGGACCCAAATTAGGCTTAAGTGTACACCTTAGGAGTCAACAGATGAGCCATTTTTGGAGAGCCCACTGTGGATGCCCTTAGTCACCCTTGGAGTGATTATAATTACCAGAACTTAAATTATGAGTTAAATACAAGTATACTTCCATTTTTAACAACAAATATATTAGTACTTACGTAATAATTACTTATGCTAGCATGATCAATCTTTCATGTGTTCTCCTTTTTCAAAAGATATTTCAACAGTTAATTCTTATGACCTGGTAGAGCGAAAATAAGTTTTAATCAACTTTAATTTGAAAAGCTCATTTGCCCTTTTGTTAGGTGTTTAATTTAGACTTTAGTTTAGGGTTAAGCAGGACATGGGAATTTTAAACAATGAGAGAGAGAGAGAGAGAGAGAGAGAGAGTACTGAATACTGATACAGAGAGAATTAAGGGTAGCACTAGCAGCAGTGATCGAATTTAATTACCTTATCAACTTTAAATCTGTAGAGGAAGGTTTCTCCGGGGTTAATTACACACTGTGATATGGATGCAGTTCCATCAGCCCATGGTGTCCCATGCTGAAATGAAAAACACACCCAAAAAAAGAAGATAATTAAACACTACTACTACTACTACTACTACTACTACTACTACTTTTTTTTTTTTTTTTTATCATTAAAAAAAACACTTTTCCTACTAATTATGGAGTACATGACACACGTACGTACAGAGATCACTGAAAGAGAGAGAATTAAAAATTAATTAAAGAAAGAAGAAAACAATATAGAAATAGAACCTAGCTACTTTCATGCATATTTGAAGTGATTTATAAATCTATCAAGTATCCGGTCCGGCCAGCTTAACTAATCAAAAAATAACTAGTTAACCAGCCGGGAAGAAAAAGAAATGGTTCAACATATATAGCCATAGGAGTAGAAATTACTTGAGAGAGAGAGAGAGAGAGAGAGTGAGAGAGTTTCTCAAACATGAATGAAGTTACACAAAATATAATTCCAGCTCAATGATCGGGCCGATTAATCAGAGGAGTAGTATACTATATTAATTAGTAGCTAATTAAGGAATATGGTATTAATTAATTAAGGAGCTAGCTAGCTAGGGACAGATCTAGAGATAACCTGTCTGATTCCATGCCAGTGAATGACAACTCCTTCGGTTGGAAGCTTGTTGGTGAGTTCAACATGGACAGTATCTCCGGCCTGAGCGCGGATGGTGGGGCCCGGAAACTGGCCGTTGATCCCCATCACCACGTGCTCGACGCAGTCCGGTGACCAGTACATGTACTCAACCTCCCATTTGAAATGCTTTGTCTTTGAACCCAAGGCCATCTTTGGGTACTGAATCAAACACCACCACCAAATGATCAAAATAGCAGCCCTAGAAGAAGCAGCCCTTGAACCCATGTTATTATCCAACAAGGAGAGGAGGTGGTGCGTTCAAGTGGTTGAAAAGAGATGCTTTAGTGTGTGTGTATATACAAGAGATGAGTAGTGGTGGTAAAAAAGAACATTAGAGTTTAGAGAATTAGATGCATGTAAGAATTCAAATACATAGCTGTGAATTCTAGAGAGCTTTTGGAATATGTCTTTGAGGCTAACGTCCATTGCGTTAGCTTCAAGATTTAACCCAAGCACTCACAAACTTTTTTAGTCTTGTCCTTCTTTGAACGGCAAAAAATCCCCTCTTAATTTCTTATATTTGTGCATTACCACTAGTATATTTCTTCGAGTATTTATTTATTTGTCATGTATCACATCACTTTGTTAGGGCATCCTTATCAGACACACCAAATTTAACTTCAAAAACGTCTTTCATAATTTAGCAAGTCACTTTTCAAAAAACTCACAAAATTAGACTCTTTATTCTAACTTCATTATATTAAACTATTTTTTCCTTTCTACTCCTACTCCCCAAAAGTAATATAAAAAAAAAAAGTGAACAGTGCGTGAACAGTGTCGCACCAAATTTGTTCAGTCACTGTAGCAAAGTTAAAAAATCTACAAATTGGTGAGGCATTTGGTAAGGCTGGAGTTTGCTCTTTATTTTAATTTAAAAGTTAATTTGTTAAGTCACGTATTGATGCTCTTAAAAGACCCATATATAGGGAAAGTAGAAGATCGAAGAAGAAGTACATAGCAGGGGTAGAGTGGAGTGGAGTAGAGTGGAGTGGTTGAAAAAATAAAAATGATGAGATCTAGTGGCTAGTAATTATTAAGTGTAATGAAATAATAACACTACTACATATTGCCGTAGTGACTTAACTTCCCTGGAGTCTCTCCAAGAGTGGTACGGCTTATTGGGCATGTACATGTTTCCAACACATGAATGTGAATCACATTTTGGCATGCCTCATTTATGTATATGTGTGTCCTCGGTCCTTAAATACTAATACTACGTCCTAGGGAAGTTATATATAGTACAAAACAATTAGGAAAAATCTAAGAATCACCCATAGAGTGGTTAGGAATGTGATGCACGCGCATCACATTGACAGTCAATTATGGGGAGTTTCAAAGCAATGTCAAGTCGTACTGCCATTGCTACAGATTTCGGACGAAATGACGCAGCTATCCTTCTTTTAACATTTTTTCTCTTAGGTAACTAATTTCAACATCCCAAAAATTGATATATGCATCTTTTTTTACATTGGTCTTGTTAACGTGTACCTAATGAACACACAATAAGTATACACAAAAATAAAAAACATACACTTTAATATACTTTTTACATTTTTTAATACATTTTCACATATTTTTATACACTTTTAACACATTCAATAAACTTTTTCAACCTTAATGTATGTCCACCACATGTGCCGATAGCCTTATTAATAGGAGTACAAAAAGGTACACTTGTTGGTTCCTACAAAAAAGTACATTTTGTTGGGTCCCACTTAAGTGTCCTTGTTGAAGTAAAATGTACTTCAACAAAGATATATAAGTGAGATCCAATAAGTATACCTTTTTGTGCCCGTAACGGATGCAATGTTGCACCCGTTACACTTGTTGGGTCCCAAAAAAAGTACACTTTTTGTGTCCCACTCATGTGTCCTTGTTGAAGCCCGTAACGGGTGCAATATTGCAGCCGTTAGCATTTGTCATCTTTGAGTAAAGGTTAAGGATTTTTTTCTTTTCGATTTTTCTTTTCGAGATGAAAGTTTGGCAAAAAAAAAAAAAAAGGAAGAAAAACAACAGCAAATGGTGAATTAGTACTAGTTTGAAAGAAATAGTAAAAATATTGCAAAAGGACATTAACACTGACACATAATGGAGAAAATGCATACAAAGTACGGCATTAGCCTCTTTGAACTGCACCTTAGGCCTAGTTTTCCAAAAGATTTTAGCACCCAGGTGCTAAAATCATGATATTTCAAATAAAAAAATGAAGTGGTTCCGTGTATCGTTTTTCGATTTTTTTTCGCACCAAATTAAAGTACTCCTCGTGTACTTTAGTTTGGTGCAAAAAAAATCGAAAAATGATATACAGAACCACTTCATTTTTTGATTTGAACATGATTTTAGCACACATGTGCTAAAATCTTTTGAAAAACTGGGCCTAAATAGTTGATAAAGGGAAAAGGTATGCCATCCATTGGATGGTCAGCAGCAGGACTCAAACAATTATATACAATAACGACAATGAAATTAAGGAGGACATTTTCGTTGCAAAATGTCATCTAGAAATTACATTTGTCATTTCAAATCACAAGACATGAATGCATCCTTTGTCCTTTTGACAAGCCACCCAGTAGGCTAATGTCAAAATTATTTATGATTGTGCCAAAATACTAGTGCATAAAAGGCATGTACGTTATATAAAAGTACGATCATTTTATTTACTGGAGTTTTGGCATAATAAAAAATAGTTTTGGTATTATTACTTTCCTAAAAAAGATATGTTATACGAAAAAAGAAAAGTTCACATCATATATTTAGTTGAAAAATTCTAAGATTAGCCAATTGGGCTATCGTTAAAGTTAAAAAGTGTATTGAAATATGTGAAAATGTATAGAGAAGTGAAAAAGTACACTGAAATTTATGTTATTTTTGGTCTTCTTTTGTCTCATGGGCTGAGAATAGAAGGACCCAATTTAGTTTGAAATTGGAATACCACATTCAACTTTTGATGAGTATTTTTGTAGCATATCTAATGCTTTAGCTTTTCATAAGGGGAATAGCACATGACACTGTGCAATGAAAGCGGCCGGTAGGTGGTGCGCCAATAATATTCCAGTCATAGTTCATGGGCCATAACACAAAAAGGAAAAGATTCGAAGGGACATTTCTCCAATAAAGTAGTACCAGCACATGTTAAAGGTTGTGATTTGTCCCCTTCGTTAAAACGATATTGTTAGACAAATTAAGCGAAGACAAAAGGGAAAAAAAAAACCCATGGTATTGTTAGGCAGATTAAGCATATTACTCACATAACACATTCAAAAGTATAAATAAAAAAACGTGATAAACTTTCAGTGCTCATTCAGAGAAATATTCAATATATTTCACAGATTTTTATATACTTTCCGTCCCTTTTTAAATGTGTTACTTAGGATTCTGTGCCATTTTCAACGGCTTATAACTTTTAATGTGAACCTCAAAACATATGCATTATGGATCTTGTTTGATAGATCTTAATTATTTCTATTATACAAAATTTTCAAAATCATAAAAGCTATTATAAATTAAAAGTTATAAGCCGTTGAAAATGGCACAGAATCCCAAGTAACACATTTAAAAAGGGACGGAGGGAGTATAACATTACTTACTCCATATGATCAATATTCAATACGTACTTAAGCTTTTTCATACTTGATTTCTTTACCGTCCCGAAGGACATCGTTAGGATTTTCTTTTCAGTGTGCAAGCGACAAAGTTCATACTCTTACCGTTTTAAAATGTGATCAATCCACTGCAAAAAGTTGTGCATTTTTTGTGTCATTTAACAAAGTACTTTCATTCATTTCTTTAAGAATTTTTCTCACCAATTTAAAGAACTACTCTAATTAGATATTTAATTTGGTGTAGATAAATTCAAAAAATTTATGTACGAACGTATTTCATGTATGGACTTAAAAATTACATTGACTTTTTATTTTTGTCTAACATTTTAGGACGGAGGGAGTAAATGACACGGCCGATCGGATGACTTCGTCACATTCTGAATAATGGAGGTAGTTCGACCTTCCCTAAAAATTAAAAGAGCGAATATAGAATTTTCAACGATTGTCATGCGCGAAATAAATATTATTGTCGTCTTATATAATTTCCCCCTCTTGTGTATGAATGGCTAGCATAATTCAACGTACAAAACTCATAGTGTGCTTAATTTGATTTTGAATGTTGGCCACGGTTAAATCCCAAATGATTTATTGAACTTTTTGATGATCTAGTTGGCAATTATTTAATTAGTATGACGATGCGTGTTTCTTCTTGATAGTTCTATATTGTTTTCTTTTTCTTTTAAATGGTTGTTCACTAGGAAAAATAGACAGAAGAAAACAAATACATTAGTCAAAATCTGCTGAAAAAGGCCGATACAATTTCCCTAAACTTTTAGTGCAAATAACAAAAGTCGAAGAGATCAGTTGTTTGGCCAGATATCAGCATCAAACTGTACTATATGCTTTACACATTTGACGTTTTTTTTTTTTTTTTTTTTTTTTTGAACATGTCATATCATTTCATAACGCCATCCGGCACCGATTACAACGAAAAATAGGAATGAAACCAAAACCACTAACTATTGAAATGAGAACGGCAAAAGGCTGACAAGGCCACCGGCTCGCAGACACACCTACTAAAAGTAGACCCGACACCTATGGGACGGGATGATGAATCCTATCAAGGGAAAGTGGTAGAGCATCCCAAAGGACACCCGGCTCAGACCATTACACAATAAAGCGCGCGTGTAATCCACAGACAAGGGCAGGCTTACGATCCAAGGATAATGAAACCACATTTGACGTTCGGTTTAAGAGATTTGGCAAAAGCTAGAAACCACCCTCAGGGTGGTCAGGAGTGTAGTCCACGCTAGGAAAACTTCCTCACGCGCTTTTATTTTGCGCCACTTTGTGTGATTCAATGCCATGTCTGTCACTTTGCATTGATTAGATAGATGCTTTACGGTAATGATACGCACACAGCCTCTGGTACACACTCTCTCACACCCCTGCCTATGTGGCATGTGGGCCCCGCACCCACTTTACCCAAAAAAAAAAAAAAAACACGGTCCATGAATTCAATCACCAACCATGGCCGCCACCGCTCTATCCTTTCCATGAATCCAATCGCCACCTCAATCACCAACCATGGCTGCCGCCACCAGCACACCCACTCTCTATCCTCTCTCCTCCTCCAAAAACCCTTCTCCCAAACCCTCCTATCTCTTCCCCAAAACCCCCTCCGTTCATACTCCCACAAATCCCTCATCACAACCTCGAGCATAATATCGCCATCCGATTTCAAATCAGTCTCTGCAATGCCGCTAATCGCTAGATCTAGTTTAGTTTGGAGGGGTTTGATCCGGGCCGAGTCACGACCGAGTCGACTCAGGTGAGAAAACAACTGGGTTTTTCGGATTGATGTCTAGGAGTGTAGTTTTGGAGTTTTCTTCCAGAGGCAAGGTTCTGGAGAGGGCAATAGAGGAACAGAGGGTGAACAACATGCAGAAAACTCTCTCGGCCATTGTTGTTTGCAAAAAAAAAAATTGTTGTCTTAATTGGGTGAGTGAGCAATCAACAATGGCGGAGAACAATTTTTAATTAAACAGAAAAATTACTATACCTGATCTGTACTCACCCAATTAAAAGCCCTGGAAAAATAATACTCCAGGTCCCTTTAAAAATACTCTACAGTTGGGGTCAAGGAATTTTCGCTATAATAAAAGGTAAGTGGGTAATGTTTTTCTTTCCGCCATTGTTGTTACAGAGTGGTGTGAGGGTTGAAGGATGGTGGGTCCACACTCTAGGGGGTGGGGATGGTGGAGAACTGGTGGCGGTGGGTGGGGGAAGAGGCGGAGAGGAGGTTGGGTTTTTGGGGGGTGGGCGGCAGAGAGAGAGAGAGAGAGGTTTTTCGTTTTTTATTTTTTATTTTTAATTTGTCTTATGGTGGGACCTAGTGCGACGTGGCACGCCTGATAGGACGACATGTGGAGGGTGTGGTTTGGGGTGTGTACCAGAGGCTGTGTACGTATCATTATTGGATGCTTTAAGCCTACCTCTTTACTTGTACTTCTCCCCCCAGCTAGAGAGGTTAAACCAATGAATAATTCCTCTTTTCTTTTCGACACGTCGGACAGTGTTTTTTTTTTTTTTTCCGTCAACAAAGCAAAATTCAATTTATAGACCCATAAAAATTCAATTTTTTATCACTCCATTTCAATTCTTCCTAAATAATATACACGCATCTTGACTAATTGTGTAGGAAGCAAACCCATCAACCAACTGGACTTACCCTTAAGTTGATTGAGGACTTACACGGATTTTGTTAACGTGTGCCCAATGGACACACAATTACACAAAAATAAAACATACACACTTCAATATATCTTTTACATTTTTAATACATTTTAACATATTTTTATACGATAAACCTACGGGTACAGAGGTATTAGTACAGAAAATGTACCAAGCCCTCTTGGGGACCCACTTTTGGGTCCCACAAATTTGAAACGGTGGGACTTTAGTTCAAGCACTTATAACCGTCCGATTGAGCTGAAATTTTGTGGGGCCCTTCGGAAAAATGTTCTAAGAATAATGAACTGTTCGGATCACTCGTGTGGGACCCAAAAGTCGATCCCTGAGAGGGCTCGGTACATTTTCTGTACCAATACATCTGTACCCGTAGCAAAGTCCTATTTTTATACACTTTTCATACATTCAATACATTTTTTCAACCTTAACGTATCCTCACCGAATTGATATCCACACTACTTTTTTTTGCCTTTTAGTTAAATATTTACGTATAAAAATTTTACTAAAAGGCAAAAGAATTATGTAGATAATAATTTTCAGACGTGTGAAAATTAACTACCTTAAAAAAATGCATTATTGTGTGGACCAGACTACTCGACGGAGGCAATACTAGAATTGAAAGGAAAAAAATAAATCAACAAACAATAGATGGTAGGCGAGAATAGGTGTCCGCTTGATCCGTCTGGGGTGGTTTGGGTAAAAAGTGGTTTTTGGTTTTTTAGTTTTTTCGTTTCGTCTTTATTCAAAAAAATTTAGCATTTGTTAGTTTCGCGTCAAGATTTTGTGGTTTCTGGATTCCTCTCGACGAGACGAATCTAACAAGTATAAAATTATGGTCAAAACTCAATTTTTTTTTAATAAAGCCAAAATACTTGGATTATTGGCGAATAATCTAAGTATTTTGGCTTTATTCAAAAAAATATTTGGTTTGACCATAAATTTATGCTTGTTAGATTCGTCTCGCTGAGAGAAATTCAGAAACCACAAAATCTTGACGCGAAACTAACAAATGTAAAAAAAAATTGAAAGGCTTTTGGAAAGGCTGTTGAAACTTGAAAGGAGACTTCTCTTTAATAGCTAACACCTAACACGTGTAATGTTTTACTTGAAAGAACCCAACTTTGTTTCGCTCGTACAACGAGCTGTCGGATCAAAGAAAAAAAAGTACATCACCCATAGGGTGGTTTCTAGCAGAACCCTTAAGATTTTATGGCTCCGATAAAACATTGATCGCATGTAAAGTGTAACGCGTACATGGATCTCGTTTGATAATTCTCAATGTGTTCTATAAAATGAAGTTTTCAAAATAATAAAAAAATATTATAGATTGAAAGATATAAGTAATTGGGGACGGAGGGAGTATTAGGTCTGACGAGACTACATAACTCATGAAAGGAAGTTGAATTGTTCATGTCGTCTCATGGGCACATAACATGGACCGTATTTTGACTTAGATTTTATTTATTTATTTATTTATTTTTTATCGGCAAAAGAAGGATACATATGAATATAAAGAGATCGAAGTGAATCCAACAAAAATAAAAACAAAGAGGGATAGGTTGATAATGTAATAATCCGAAATTTTTAATAAAATTTAGGATTATTTAATTTCGTTTTAATTACTTTAATTCGTTATTTAATTTTTAATTGCACTTAGGGCCCTTAATTTGCAATTACTACGGTTTATACCCTAATACTTCCAAATTGCTATAAATTCGATCCTAGGGCACGTTTACATTTTAATCGCAAGCATTGCATTTTTTTATAAATTCATTTCATACATAATTATACACTTTCATACACATACACAAGCAATACTAGTACACATATGTGCATACATGTACTTTATACATCATCCTACACTACCCAACCACCACCAACTATCACCAATACCACACTCTACCTCCTCACATCATCCAAAATTAGTCAACATGGCCCCCCTTGACTGCCATACACTCCACCACCCTCCCCCATCATTTCCTAACCTACTATGGTACTTCTTTCACCCATCCTACACTCTAAACTCCACCCAAAACTCATTTTATACTCCCCAAACCCCAAAATCCGTCCAGAAACTCTACTGCCACTCTCCTTCACTCTCTTCCTCCTCCAAACTCTCCCAAGAACTCTCAAACCAAGAACACAAAGCCCCATTACCATCCTTCAAGTTCTAGAGTAAGAAACGTTAAGAAATTTGGTTTTCACTTCAAAACATCAGCCACAAGCTCCCACCTCTCATCTTCCACTTCAAGATCATCCAACACACTCCAAGGTACCCACATTCCACCACCAAAGCCACCCAAAGCCAGCCAAAGAGCTCCCTCCACCAATTTTTCGTAAAAACTCATTTTTGGCCAAATCTTTGCAAAACAAGGTAGAAACTCGTACCCAACCTATTCCAAGATTTTGAATGAGTTATAATAGTCTAAGAGTAATTTAGAGTTGATGGGTTAAATCCCCTAGTCAAGGGTTTCACGAAACCCGAGCCAAAACGCGATATGACCCTTTTTACCCCAAACCGTGTTTTCGTGCTTAGTAAACCTTAGATTCATTGTGGTTAATGTTTTTAACTATTCCAAGCATGTTTAAGACTTTAATAAGTGTTTATGTGAGTTTTTCCATGAATTTATTGTGCTTAACCTTGTTCTTGATCGTTGTGTTAAAGTTAGGGTTTTAAAGTGTAATTTTGTGAAAGTTGGTGTGCGTACTTGTGTATTATTTACGAAACCTATTTTTATCAAATAAGTGTCACTACTGGAAATTTAGGAGTGTAACAAAATGACCAAAATGCCCTTTGGGTGTAAAATGACCATTTTGCCCTTGTGTGTGTAAATTACATAATGTGTAGTCTTATACTTAATAAAAAAATCAAGGAATTGCGTTTTGTGACAAGTTAGGACTTTATTAACTAAAATAAATTATTTTTATGTAATTACCTTTGTCGGTGGCAAAATTACTTTTTTGCCCTTGTATTATGTTTATTTACAAAAAGGCCCCCAGAGTTTGTAAATTACACTAAGGACCCTAGAACCGTGAAATTAATTTTGTTACCCTTATACTTACTTAAAATTTCAATGGCGACCCCTTATTTCTATAAATTACGTTTATGACTCTATACTTTATTTAATTATGTTAAGGCTCTTGTTTTCAATTACTTTGGTTTGTGATGATTTGTGAATTTGTGAATCGTGTTACTTGATTTTGTGACCCTTAGAATATCGTTATCGCTTTGCTTCTACTGTTAAGTGCACTTTCCATAAACGTGTTGAATGTTAGAATGGACAACTAGGTTCCCGGGTTGGGTGATCGTATGCGAATATCACATAGACGATGAGGTTAATGGAAAAGTGAATTGGAATTGATTGATGGGGAGTTACCCCGAGATTGTTGTTGAATGGCAGTTCCGCCAAGTGATTGTTTTGGAGGATTGTTTGGCAGTCTGCCTTGATTTCGAAACCCTAGGATGTGACACTCTGCGATTTGCTTCATTTGAATTCTGAGGCGTTATAAGGGTGGAAGTATTATAGACCAGTTTTGGCTATATACCTACAGGACCTGGCAGTTGCCATACGTAGCCCAATGGTACAGTTTTGTCCCTGGAAAATTCATCCTTGCGAGGCGGCTGACGGCTGGATTAAGTACGTAACTTACAATACCTTTTGTCGGGGCCCCCAAGTGAAGGGCAAGCAAGGGGGAGTAAATCACAGTTTGGTCATATTCCTTAGCGGTTAACCGGGAGGAAAGTTCTCTAGGTTGAGAACTTAGATGAATATGTTAGTTAATGGCTAGTAATGAAATCAGTTATGTGTTTATTTTCTGCTTTATGATTAATTACTTGTTTATTCCTTTAATTACTGCTTTTCAACCATATATGTTATACGTGTATGTTAAGCAAGGGTTGGGAGGGTTAGAGTAGCTATTGAATGATTTATCGCTCACGGTGTTACACTTTGTGTGACCCTGGTATAATACTATGATGTTGCTTCGCGACTCGAACGTATTATGCCAGACTGTGATCAAGCAGGTACTGTTGGTGTCGAAGGAGACGGTTATTTCGGAGCCAAGGGTTTTCCGGCAGACCAGGCTCAAGAGGAGCCGTGGAATCTAGAGTTGAACCTTAATCTGTAGAACCCACCCCTTTATTTTTTTTTATGTTGGATCCGTAATATTAATTTCTCAAACCGTACTAAGTATTTTGTAATGGGTTGCACTTCACGTTTTCCAACGTGTACTATGATGGAAACTCTTTTTATTAAATTAATCCTAATTAGTTGTCTTAATTAATGCTTCCGAAAATTGGGGCGTTACAACTTGGTATTAGAGCTCTAGGTTCAAACCTTCGGCCTTGGGTAGATTGGGTAGATCACTTTTTGAGAGCGTAAACTGAATAGTAATACTATCTATTGTCTATGTTACTTTATGATATTCTACTTATGTCAATCTTATAAGTACTTACTAACGGTCGTTTGACTTAGACTCCGAGTGTGTACCGTGAGAAAACATAAGTTCTGCATGATGGCTAGCAAATAATGTGACGGTATGTGGTATTTCTTGTATACATCTGTGTGGCTAGCAAATAATGTGATGGTATGGCTAGCAG
This sequence comes from Vaccinium darrowii, assembly GCA_020921065.1. NCBI lineage: Eukaryota > Viridiplantae > Streptophyta > Magnoliopsida > Ericales > Ericaceae > Vaccinium > Vaccinium darrowii. The sequence goes on along the minus strand of CM037153.1, from coordinate 24,391,827 downwards.
GTGAGGTAGATTTTCCAATTCTAAATTGCATAAGGGACATAAGCCTCCACCAGCTGCCTCAAGGTTCAAAACATTTCTCATCAACTCATTTCTAGTTGCTATCTTATTTTGAATAGCTTGCCAAGTAAAAACTTCAACTTTGAAAATGCAAATGTTTCTCCAAATAAGCTTACACTGAGGTCCTATAAGATTCTCTAAATTGAATTCCTCCTCCCATTTTTCATAGCAAGATTTGATAGAAAAATTACCACTGGCACTCTTCTATCTCCACCTTAGTGAATCCCTACTATTACTGGATATAGCTACCTCATTAAGCATTTGGTTTAAGAGAGCTAAGTGATTAGTTTCATATAAAAACAATTCTCTTCTGAATCTGAGATGTTATGACAGACTAGCATTATCATATACTTCACTCACATTAGCCGTTTGCTAAGTGGAAATAGAGTACCGTCTGGGAAACACTTTACTCAGTACTTCCTTCCCCAGCCAAGTGTCATTATAGAAAGATGTAGAATTCCCATTCCCCACCTTGATCCAGAATCCTTGCTGATGATGCTTGCCATATCTGACCCATTGGAGCCCATAAAACTAATAGCTTCCCAAACCTTTGACATTCTGGAGCTAGAATTTTGATTCTCGTTCAATGACAAGAGCCAATTAAAAGCTTCCAAACCATACTTCCCATATTAATAGCTTTCACCTCTTGAGCCTTTTTTCCCACACTATATCTCTACCACCATTTGCTCAGAAGTGCAACATTTTGGATTTGTAGTCTTTTCACTCCCAAACCACCTCTTTTCTTACTCTTTGTCACTCTATCCCATCCCACCCATATGCATCTTTCTCTTCTCAACTTAGTCCCCCCTAAAAATTACATCTGGATCTTTTCTAGTTTGTTTGCCACAGAGATAGGCATTTTATATAGGGACATATAAAATTGTGGTAAGTGCCAAAAAGTTGACTTAGTTCTGGATCTTCTCTAGTTTTTTTGGTTCTGTGGTTATAGTCTTAATGCTTAGATGTTTCCCAAAAATAAAAAATAAAAAAAATAAAAGGATTGGTCCAATAAACTGATCCTAAAAATTATACTACTAGAATTGTTTTGACAAAAATTTGGCAACAAGTATTATTTTTAAAGTAAACCATCTATTTTTTTGCTTTCAAAAGTGGTAATTAATAACATTTCGACCACAACATAAATAGATAAAATCAATTTTTATTATTTCTCATGGCTAATTAATTTATTTTTCCTTGTGTGACTAATTTAAGTGAAGTTAGTGACATGGGTGGTCTGCTAATTTAAAAGATGTGTACAATTTTTGTGGGTGGTTGGTAGTTAAGAGTGGGGAGCATTCTTAAATTTTTACTGGAGTTTTGTTACTAGAATGGAGATAAGGCATGTATATATGGGAGTCCAAATTACGAGATACATGCACAGCCATTTGGAGATAAGGGTCAGAGGCTTTACAACCATTGAATTCCAAGCTTGCTTGATGATAGGACATGGTAGTGCATGGCCAATTTTGTATTCGATCCAAGTATTCTAATTTTGAGAGGTTGATTTGAATACTTCACGCGTAATTTATGTGGCAAATTCAGGATAAAGTTAGTGAAACAATACCCACTTTTGACGGTATTTTCAACAGTATTTTCTCACAAGATATTCTCTTCACATACATCAAAAAAGTCGTACTTGGAAACAACACTTTTGTAGGCATGCATGTAAAATTTCTAACCTATCAAAAGTTGTCATGTGTTGCAAGACATAGCAAATAGAGCACAATCATGACTGGCCAATCAAATATTGCCAAGTATCAATAGGTCAAAAGTCCAAGCACAATAAGTAGCCATTCAAATGTCGCCATGTATCTACAAGTCAAAGTCAAAGACATGTGAAAATGGACCAATTAAATGGCGTGCCACATGTCAAAATGACGCAGTTATTTATTTATCAAGCCCAACCAATCAAATTAAGACACTTGGTAAAATAATTATATTGTATATATCTTTATATGTAATTTTATTTCTTAAAATTAATAGAAAGAATAATGATTATTAAGTAGTAATTTTTTCTTTTAAAGGAAATAAGGAAATAATTACAGAGATAAATATGGAAGGAGGAGGAGTTTTCCATGACTCTTCGTCTCACATCTTTATAAATAGAGGTGTCCTCTCCCATATTTCACAACACAATGAAGGCATCACACTAACATCAAGAGCTCTGAAGATCAAAGCTTCCAAGCCCTTTAGAATCCTTCAAGTCCAGCACCAAGCAAGACGGTTTTTCAGAAGCTTCAAAGCTTTGAAGAACATTCAAGCCACATCATCATCTTCTTCGCAAATCTCGGAGAAGATTCCGCCGTTTGATCGAGATCAAGCTATCAAACCCTTGTTTCAACATTAGAAGAGAAGAATCAGAAGACTTATTTTCTTTGACTAGAAATTCATTAGAGATTGTAACCCTAATTTTGACAAATCAATAAAATTGACTTATTGTTTAACATCTTTCCGTCTTATTCGCTGACTTAAAATTTGTGTGATATAAATTTTGGCACGCCCGGTAGGAACAATCTTTGCCTCTTATCTCTTCTCCTCAATAAATCAATACTTCTCGATGGCTCCTAAGAATGGCACGCCCGGTAGGAACAATCTCTGCCTCTCATCTCTTCTCGTCAACAAACCAATACTTCTCGATGGCTCCTAAGAATAATGGTTTAAAAGCTCCTCAAGCTAAGGTTGCAGGCTCCAAGTCTCCAACCACTGCAAAATCTAGCTCTGTAAGCATTGGTCCAACAACTCAAAGCATGTCAAAGGCTACAACACAAGCATTTGCACAAGCCTTGCGTCGCCCAAATCAAATCCAGCTTTTGGTGTTGATCAACCAAAAACGTTGTCAACTCCCCTACATGCATGCATTAGAAGGAAAAGATGGTGGTTCTACATTTGAGGCAAAGAAGGACGGCGTTACCAACGCTAAGATCCATATTGCATATTTCTTTATTTTTTCATGTAAATGCTCTCGAAATCTTGAATAACTAATAATGATGGTATATTTGTGTTGACACTTTGATATATTAAATTCAATACCTTCAACATATTTATAGTATTCAGGATATATTCTTTACACCGGTATTGAAATCGGAGTTGGAATTGACATATTTTTCCATTTGTACGGATGTGGGTTCATGGTATATTTTATAATCAATCATGGTAAATTCTTAACGAATGGATCTTTAAATTTACCATGAAATGTAGTAAAATTAACTATGAAATCTAGTTGGATGATTCCAACAGAACACTGTAAAAAATGGATGCTTAATATGGTCAACTTTGTACTATGTCTAAGATTATGGTAAAAATCATTTATAGTGGTGATTAAATACTAATTTTTAATTATCGAATGGTTGAATGGAAACAAGAGTGAATATGAACAATGGGGGTTCGATGTGAATGAAATAGTGTTTCTATGAGTTTTAAGAAGAAGATAACCACAATTTGATGTTCCATTTTTTCCAATTAAATGATTAATCAAATCCCACCTAATCAGGTAATTATATGTACATAAATCCTAATTATATCCCATCAAATTATGCAACTATATATATATATATATATATATACACACACCGGCGATCCTGTCAAGGATCCCGGATTTCCCGGATTGAAGCATTTTTCGGTGTTTTAATGCTTTTAAAAATTATATTTGGAAAATCCGAGCCGTCCAATGTGTTCAAAAGGTATTTTCCAAGGTCCACGCGTGAAATCTTCAAAAAAAAAATACCGGGAAGGGCTTGATCCAAGCAGTTTTTCGCAAAAACTGTAAATGTACAGTTTTTGCGAAAAACTGCTTGGATCAAGCCCTTCCCGGTTTTTTTTTTTTGAAGATTTCCCGCGTGGACCTTGGAAAACACCTTTTGAACACATTGGACGGTTCAGATTGTCAAAAAAATATCAGGTAGGTGGAGTCTCGGATTCGGGACTCCCGGACTAGATCATTCCTCTCTCTCTCTCTCTCTCTCTCTCTATATATATATATATATATATCACTAAGTAAGGGTTGAAAATGTATTTCACAAGTAAAGAGGATGGAAACATAACCGTTCAAAATGACAATGATGGAAACTTATGTGCTATCCTCAATTAGAATGCTTATTTAATTATCTCATACTTAAATCTACAGTACTTATGTGTAATTAAAGGAAAAATATGAAGTGTTGTATTTTATAATCATAAGAATTGTTATACTATTATTATTTAGGGAGAGTTAATTAGTCATCATGTACAAAAAAAGATCATTATGATTCCATCCTATGAGATTTGAATACTTATGATTCCATCTTGAAATTCAAATAAACCCCAAAACACCCTTTCTCTCTTCTAATTTTTTTAATATTTCTCTCCTGATTTTCCTAATAATTCTCTCTCCTAATCTCCTAACATTTCTCTCTCCTAATCTTTCCTATTTATCTCTCTCTCTCTCTCTCTCTCTCTCTCTCTCTCTCTCTCTCCCCCACTATCTTGAAAATCTCTCTTTCCTAATCTTATAATTCTTTCTCCTAATCTTCTCACACCTAAAATTTAAAAAATAAAAAGAATGAAAAATTCATTATGACAACAAACAAAGAAAACATGATAAATTAATTGATTTTCCTAGACTATGCAAAAAACATGATAGACTAATGACAATAATAATGTTCATGATTTACTGATTAACCATGAACACTAACGATGACAATAATGTTCATGATCTACTGATTAACTATGTTCATGGTGAGTTTACACTAAGAACATGATGATTTATTGATTAAATATATTTACCGCTCTGATGTTCACCATGAACATGGATTATTCATTAACCATGTACCCATTTTCCCATTTAAGTATAAGATATCGTGGCAAAATGGTGAGTTCACACAGGGAACATGGTTTATTGATTAACCATGTTTACAACAACCAAATGTTCTTGCATGGAACATGATTAAACAATAAGCCATATTCACTATGTAAAAATAACCTTTTTTTATAGGACATGGAAACATGATTTATTGATTTACCATATTGGGTAAATTACCCAATATGGTAAATCAATAAACCATAGTCATTGCATGAAATAACCTCTTTTAAATGACATGTGAACATGGTTTATTGTATCGAAAAGAATACCACCAGTATTGAATCGGGAAAAAACAATCATTGAATCGGAAGAAAAAAAAAAAAAACACCGCCATTAACAAGATCTAGAGCATTGAAAACAAGTTTCTTAGGGTTAAACAGAAGGAACACAATATCTTGAGTGATGGTTTGGAAAAAAATTACATGTGCAAAAATCATACTTCATAAAAATTGATGGTTACATCTTCATTTTTTACAGTTTCGCAGTGATGGTTCCCATATGCAAGGGCTCTGGCAGATCAATGACGAAGAGTCACCCGCGATGAACCCCATTGTTGACTCCCTCACTTCGATCCCCATTGGTTCTACTGCCGAACTCCAACGCGTTGATAACTTAGGCACCGGATCATGACGATTAATTGATTCTTTAGGTTTTTTTGTTCTAAAATGGGCGTTCATTATCGACGACGAAAGTTGCGAGATTGACAATGAGAATCAAGAGATGATTTCAATGGAAAAGATTACATACTTGCATGGGCTTTCTCCACCACTTCTGGAGTAAAGGATATATACATTATAATAGGTAATAAAAATGATTGGAATTGAATACATCAACTAGTCTCCAAAATTCAAATGACACTAATCATTATCTAGAATTTCTATATAGGTGCAAGACAGAATCCCTAAAAAATAGGAACCATTTCCATTAAAACTCTTTAATTTCGGTAACTGCAAATATTTCTGATGCATAATTATAGGAAATAATTATATACACTTTATAAAACGTCTCATGCTTTAATTAGGGAAGATAAGTAGTTTTAATTATGGAACACACTTAAACAGCTAATAAGGGCACAATGGTCCGATTATCCATTTACAGGATGGAATAATAAAGATTCAAATCTCATAGGATCGAATCATAACGATAATATTGGTATTGGATGCCTAATTAAAATTCTCTATTATTTATACCTAAAAATCCATTGATTTACCCTTGGGTTTATTAAATTACGAAAGTACTCTCATCCATATAAAATTATGAGATTACCCTTGCCATTATTTCAATTACTAAAATACCCTTATACTTACTCATTTCACCAAAACAACCCTTATACTTGGTCATTTTTACCAAAATGACACTTATACATACTCAAGCTACACTTCGAACCTCAGTATCATGAAATTACATTATTACCCATACAATTTATGAAATAACGTTTTAACCCCTTAGGTTGAACTAAATTACAATTGAGCCTTAGTTTACTAATTATCAATTTACCCATGGTTCACGAAATTACCAACCAATCCTCGAAGAGTCAACAATTCGTAAAATGTACTACACTAAGCTACCATGAACCCAAAAATCACAAGGACAGATTTGAATAACTAAGGTGAACTTTATTACACTTGGATTATTGTTATCGCTTTGCTCTGTTTAATACTCTGTTGCCATCATTATTTGATGAGACTGGTGGTTGTTAAAATGAACAAATTGGTTCCATGGGGTAGCATACGTACTTAAGGAGATCACATAGACGTTTCCAGGTTAAAGGAAATCGAAAAGTACGGAGAGTGCATGGTCAGCCAAATAAAAGCCTAGTTACCCGAAAGGTTTCGAATATTGGGTCAGCAGAACCAGTGCCTTGTTAGCCGAAAGGAACACCAAGAACTGTATATTTAGAAAAGAATGGAAGGATATTCCTAGGTTGAGATTCTAGGGAAACACCTAAGTTAAATGCTAGATAATGAATGAAATTACTTATTCCCTATTTATGCACTCCTTGATATAAACTGCTCAGTGTCATTCGTTCAAGATATTCATATACCCTGGCTTTTCACGCCATGTATTGAAGATGGAACTGATCAAGAACAAGATTAAGCCGATGGTGAAACTTTATGGAGGATAACGTGGTCAAACTCTGAACCCCCTCATAGTTGTCGCTCTGTTCCTTTTGAAAATTTTAGAACATATGGTTGTTAGAATTTAGAATTAGAACATTGTAACTTTATTTTAATTTGTAATTGTGAGCTTATTTTTTAATTCGAAATTTCGTATCGTCTTTGGGTCTTTGCCTTGCGTGGGTCAAGCGGGAAGCAAATGAGCTTGCTCATGTGGTGGCTTGAAGTGCTGTTAAGGGGAATTTACCTGTCAATTGGATTTCTTTTCCCCCCGTAGTGTTTCTTCACGCTTATGCAAGGAGTCTTTCTCCCATTTGTAGCCTTCTGGGCATAGTTATGGTGATAAAAAAAAAAAAAAAGAGCTTATTTTTGTTAATCTGTTGATGCAAAAAAAATTGAAGGTGAATGATTAGGATTTAGAACATCTAGTTGTTAGTTTTGTGGAGGTTAGGAAAGAGAGAAATGAATTTGGCATTAAAGGATATAGTGGTTTCATGGTATTTGGTGGGTTTGAGTGTTGAAGACACAAAAATAAAGAAAGATTGAAAGGACTCCGGAGTGTGCTTTGCACCCCTCGGCCGTCCGACCGTGTTTTGGATGGCTGGGATATGTTTTGATTTTTTACCGATAAAAGTAAATTAAAATTACTGAATGCATCCGGACCATCCAAAATATGATCGGACGGTAAAGTTAACTTTTTTTTTGGATGGCGGTTAACCAGACAACTCGGACTTGGGAGGTCAATGTAATTTTCGAAACATTATGGTTCTAAAACGAGGAATACGCAAGTGCGTTAAGTGGAGTACTCCTAATATTTAACGGATTGAAATTTTGCGGTCCTCTCTTTCTCGCTTTCTCCGCTGCTGAATTGCACCAGATTCCAACTCCAGGCTCCCGCCGGCCGCCGTGCACTGCCGCGACTGTCGTCTGGTGTGTCATCTCTCTCTCTCTCTCTCGGATTTTCAAACCAGCCTTTCTCTGCTATCGGGTTTTTTGGTAAGTCGATGTATGTAAGCTGTGTGGGTGTTGATTAGTATATTTTTCTTGTTTGTTTGGATCAAAGTTCTAATATTGACCTTCGTAGCCTTTATTTTACTGATTTATGATCTTTATTTATTTGTTTTTTGGTAATTTATTACTGTTTCTTTGACCAAATAATTGCATTTACTACTGTTAATATTTCTCCTGACTTCAGAGTGATGAACTGCATTCATTTTGAAAATCATATCCTAAAGAAGTAGACTAGTTCTAACATCAGACATCACATCGGTTGTTAATCTCAGTATAAGCTTTCTAAAATACCAGGCTTTTTCCCCCGGATTTAATTTGGGCTCCCGCTAGTAGACGTGCGGTTGGTGCCCTGGATTATTCAGGTCATTGGGCCAGCCAGAATCCGAGTCGTCTAAAGAATAAAGTTAGAAGGTTTCTTATCACTAAGATTAGAGTAATACATAAGAACATTTTTGTGAAGAATATGTACACAAATGTGAGTCCAGTAATGTTTAAGTGATGTTAATTGATAATTATGCAAGCACAGTACATTAATCTTTATTCTCAACGTTAATTAGTAATTTTGTGTCTTCAAGTGCGAGAATGGGCATGTCTTAGTGAAATTCTGTTGGACGTCAATCAACTCTTTTGATGATTGTTGCTTTGTGTTTTTCTTGTTGATAATTGAGCTTTGTTGAATTACGAACCAACATGACAAATTGACGACTATATTCTTTTCAATTATCATGATGATTTTTCTTATGACGTGAATTTATCTTTATGAATACGGCTGCAAAATTGTGTGGAAAGCATCTTTGATGTTCGCTTAGGGCCACAAAAAGCTTAGGGTCGGCCCTGACTGGAGGCAATGGTAAAACCGGGTGAAGAGTTGCCTTTTTCAGAGACTTCTCCTCAGTTCTTCAAAGTATTTCTACCTGATCAATCCTCTCAAGAAGTGGTAAAATCTGATCCCCTTTCTTCTCTCTACAGAGGATTATTTATCTCCATAGCGTTGATTACAACATGTTTGAAGTACTATTTTGATGGTTCTATAAAATCCTAATGGCCACAGAAATTGGAGATGATTGAAGGTTTTGTTTGGTTGGCCGCTCTCTGAAATTTCCAAGTTTTTAGGAAAGCTAGTGTTTTTTCTGTATTTCACTGCCGTTCCCTCAAATCTGATAAAACAGTGAAATACAAATATAAGCAATTTTTTAAAGACTCAAAATAGAGAAATATGGACAATTGTTTTGGGATGGTGAGAGTATTTTTTTAATGGGTTTTTGCACTTACACCTCTTGTACTTTGATCGATTTGCAGAGACACCCCATGTACTTTTTTTAGGAACTTATACCCCTCCAGTTAGTTTTTTTGTCAACTTGGACGGAAAAGAGAGAGGCGGGAAATTTTCACCAAAATGACTACTTTAATGCCACAAATTCCCCTGGAAAAAATAAGTTAGACTGTTAGAGTGCCAAACACAAACCTCTCCTCTCTCTTATCTTTGCCTATGGAAAACCTCCCCCTTTTCTCTGTTCGACTCTCTCCGGCTAACTCTCTCCTGCATCCATTTCTCTCTCTCTCTCTCCCCTTGCTTGACTTAGGGTTTCGAATTGCGGGTTGCGAAATCTGGCCAGCGGTACTGAAATTCTGTTGGCGATTGGGTGCGGCGGTATTGGTGGTGATTCTGGCTATATCCGGCCGACAATACTAGTGGCGATTGGGTGCGGTGGCGGTGGAGATTTTTTCTGTGATAGGTAAGGGTCTCACACTTCATAAATTTTAGCTTCGAATTTGGGATTAGGGTTTCAGAAATTCTGTTTTTAGGGGTTCTGAAATTGGGAATAAAATTTCGAATTGGGTATTAGGGTTTTCGAGTCTGGGCTGTAAAATTAAGGGGCTTTGATTTCTATTTGGGGTTAGGATTTGTGTAAGTGGTGGTTGTTTGCAACAGGGGTGTTTGCGGTGGTGTTGTTTTGGTGTAGCAATGGTTGGTGGAATTGATTGGCGGTTGATGTTTGGTGGTTCATTGGTGGTGTGGTAGTAGTAGGCGGTGTTTGAGTGTGGCTTTGATTGGTGGTAATGAAGAGGTGACTGGTGGTTGAGGTTTGATCAATGCTTCATTACGTGATTGTTTAGAGAGAGAGAGAGAGAGAGAGAGAGAGAGAGAGAAGGGTGCTGGGTAGTGTAAAGGGAGAAATTGTTTTGCGAAATGAGTAAGGGTTAGGGTTATGAGTGGGCATTTAAGACTTTTTGTCCCTTTTGTTAACGACATCCACCATTTGCAGTTTAGTCTGAAGTTTGAGGGGTGTAAGTGCCTAAAAAAAACTACAGGGGGTGTCTCTGCAAATCGGTCAAAGTACATGGGGTGTAAGTGCAAAACCCTCCTTTTTTTTAATCCCATCAAATGAAGTTCATTCTTATTCTATTAATATTTCCATTGTTATGGAAGTCTGAGAATAAAAAATGTTTTGCCGAGAAAGTTGGTAGGGGCATTGGTGCTTCTTCAGGTTATTTTCTTTTGGTGTTTGTTTGTTTGGTTGTCTCCTCGTCAGCCTTTCAATCTTTTGGGTCTCGTGAGATAGATAATTATCGTTAGGTGGGGTGCCAACCTTGTTCGGATGCCGCTCTTTGCTTTGATGCTTTTCTCTTGTCCCGTTTAATCATGTATCTTCGATATTTGATTAATAAAATCTTTTTTGCCGTTCAAAAGAAAAATATATATTTTGCCGAAAATTCCGTCATTGTCATGTTATTATTAGGAATTGGTTTGGAAAACAGCATTTCAATTCTTTGTGGTGTAGTTACAAGTGTTCTGTAAAAAGTTCTATCATTTTCATGATATTATTAGGAATTGTTTCTGGAAAAGACAGCATATCTATTCTCTGCAGTGTAAGTTTCTTCTCTCTTGTCAGTTTGATTTGTTTCTTATTGAGTGTAATGATAAAATAAAATAAAAAAATTATCTTATTGGATGATTAACTCATTCCTTGTATTTTATCATAGCAAATCCCGCCAGCATTTGTAAAGTATTTCAATGGAGTTTTACCTTACAATTCTACAATTACAAGTCTGGAGGAAAGAACATGGAAGGTAGAATTGAACAAGGTCAATGACTGTTTGTATTTCCACGGAGGTTGGCATCAATTTGTGCTGGATAACTCGCTAGAGTTTGGAGACTTTCTCACTTTCTACTACGGTGGTAATGCAAAGTTTTATGTCAAAATATATGGCAAGAATGGTTGTCTAAAGGAGCCAAAAGCTCCTACTCGTGATAGTCACAGAGCAATTTCTCATTCGCAAGAGAATCAAACAGTTGAGCATAGTAAGTTTCTCTGGACATGCAAATGCACGAGCAGGGTTGGTGTTGTGACTGCAAACAGGGCCCCATTGCTACTACTATTGTCGATTATTAACGTGGAAAATAAGGTTGATTGGACATCGGTAGAGTGTAGACAGATGATTAGATCCTGTCTGCCTTGAAAAACTTTGACAGCTATTATAAGTTTGAGAATTAACTGCAAGGCAAATATGTCTGATGATGCGGCTGCTTATGTTTGATCAATCTGATTTTTTTTGCATTTGTTACCTTGTTGAGGAGCCTAACAGAATGAACGGTTCCGATCAAATTATGGGGCCTGAGGATGGACTGATTTGCAGTCACAGCAGCACTGCTGCTGTGGCCTCCAAGTCATGGCACCAACCCGGATGTGTGGACTGTAACATGTGGAACAACTGCATTGCATTAAACTTGTGAATTAAACAATGCAGGGAAATCTAAACGGCTGTTATGCGAAGTAAGTAGCGATGAAATTGCTGAGAATAATTTATGCTCCCGGATACCTACGGGGCTTCAAAAGAAGGGCAGGGCTCTTCAGGAAGCCAGCAAATTCATGTCCAAATTTCCGTTCTTCAAAATTTTCATGAGCTCTACATATGTGACTAACGGACCTGTGGTAAGGTTATGAACCCTGTATTTTCATAGAGCAAAAAGGCATATATACTATTATGCTTTCTAATGTTTGTAGTTGATTTCCTCTTCCATGATAAATTAGGCAACACAAGAATGTGTTATTTTCCCATGGAAAATCTGTTTAGGCTGTGCTTGGATCTTGGAGATGAGGACTTTTTCTGGTAGTTGGCCACAAGTTTAATGTTCGAATTGGCACTGTTGTAAATTGTAATAGATACAATCTGCAAAGTAATGTAGTTATGTAGAGCGGATCACTTTATGACTTCACATTGAAGATTTTTGTCTACTGATTTTTTTATTGAAACATTGCTATGACATTTTGAGGTCCTCTCATTTCAAATTAAAATACCGACCACCGAAGCTTAGTGTTTTGGAAATCACTACTAAAGGTACCACTTCCACACTAATCTGGATGGTTTTTTGCATAAGATTTTAGTCATTTTTCTTTTGAAGAATGGAGGTCCTCACATTTTTCGTAGTATCATGGGAATGGTGCCTATTGAGATGCCCTCGTGAATAAATGTGTGAACCTATATAGCACGGACACGTCACCCCATGTCTTGCAAGAAAAATCTCCAGACTCGTATCCTACACTCAAATCAAAAGTGTCAGGTTTTTTCTCCATTTTATATTTGGACAATCTGTGAACATTCGAGAACATGGCTCGGGACACACTAGGTGCTAGGACACTCTCGGGATACGTCGATGAAGTCACAGGAAATTGTAACTGCTAGTAAAAGCTAATAAAAATTGTGTGTTTTGTGTGATGGGTAATTGTTGATTATAAAGACGGATGTGAACTTTGAATCGATTTTTGTTGCAATACTTCGTTACAATGACAAATCTAATGATGTAAATCCATATGTGAATGAAGTCTTATATTATGATTAGAACATTAGAACATTTTTGTTCTTTTTCATCATTTATATTTCAATCTCTACTAGTATATATTTGAAATACACAAATACATCTTCTTAACATGTCCCCCAACATGTCTTGTCCTTTATTTTTTTAAAAGATCACGTGTTAGATTGTCAGCCTCGTGTTGGCGTGTCAATATCAGTGCAATACCGTCAACTATATTGGAAAGAGCCGGATGATAAGATGCCTTACTATACTGACCTCCTGCATTTTGCAGAATGTACCAGTGAGCTTCGTCAGCAGCGATATGGAACAGGATAGGCAGAGTGCAACACTTGTTGTTTCAGATAAGTCGTGGCCTGTGAGATTGTCCAGAGGTCGAAGACATGTACGCATGTTCACTCAGGGTTGGCCGCTCTTTTGCAGAGAAAACGCGCTAAAAGTAGGCGATGTTTGTGTATTTGAACTTATTGAGAGAAATGATTTTGTTCTGAAAGTTTCTGTTTTTAGATGTCTGGAATGAGTGATTCTTTGTGGGTGCTATGTTGAACTATGTATTACTGAGACCAAAATAATAAGAATTTAAGTTTCATTGCATTGCATTTCTCTAACTATGCGTTTCACACATTTAAACATTAGTTTTCCGAAGTACCAAGCTAAGCTAGAACAGTATTTTATTGTGACGAAGTATCAGGTTACTCTCTTTTGCAATTTGCGGGCTATCGATGATTGTATATGCTTCCCTTGTTAGTTGTTCCAACTCTCTTTTAGGATAACTCTTGGTGCATGTCGTCTCCTTGTGTTTACTGTATGGAGACAACTAGGGCTGCAAGAGAGAGGAGCTGAATTTCGACTTTTTTGTGTTTGTTTGTTAAGATTTTATTGAACTGAGCTCGCATGGGTTTGAATCAGACTCAGCTTGTTCATGATCTTTAACAAGTAAAAAAATAGTACCCATTTTTGTTTTCAATAACTTCTTGTGCTTCAACCTTGACCATCCATACTTTGACATTACATGGGTTTTTTTTTTTTGATAACCAGGTGTCCAGGTCAGCTTTCGCGCACCTCGACTAATCATCTTATAAGAAGGAAAAAACCTCAGCCATAAAATGAGAGTCAGTGATCTGGTTCGGATCCTGTGGCAGGAGCAGACTTACCACTTCAGAGTTCAGATATCCATGAATTCTCCGCTCACCCCCACGAGAAATTGACGGGTTTCGACAACTGATGCTTATCTCCTTGCCGCTTTTTCTTTCGTTTGTCTATTTATATTTTGTGACACCCTCATTTTTAATAATCAAAATTCATATAAAATCCATATAGGATTGATCAAGGTCATACATATATCCGTTAAAAAGTCAAAATCAAATATCCAGTTACAAATCAAGTTCCATGTGTCTCTAGCCAACGGATACCCATACCCAAGTATATAAGTACCAAAAAGGGTTTATTTATTACATATCTGGATATTGACAAAAGATTTAAGAAAAATTGAAGTTTACAGAGTCGTCTTCCAAAATACATTGAGTATCAAAATGAAAAAAATAACTCCATGACTCATGTATGCTTCAAACCATGCATTCACACTCCAAGCATCCGTGTCATGCTCCGTGATGGGTACCTGAAAATTGATAGGTTGAGCTACACTAGCCCAGTAGAAAACCATTCTACAAACGCTAAGTGTATAAAGTATGATATGCGCACATGACGTTGGATACCAAAAATAATTTAAGCAAGATATAGCATGGATGACTAAAACAAGTGATAAATGATCATAAAGTACCCATGTGTCCAATGAAATACATTAATGTCCAAAAATATCCAAGTGTCCAACTAGATCATTTGTCAACCCGTATCTCACCACAAACATGTTATGCATCCACGATTAACTATTTCCACCATCAACACTATAAATCTCATTAACTCATCATGTTTAAGCTTGAGGATGTTAAAATCCTCTTCCGAGTCTTTTGGGCCTCGTGGTACCCATGTCCGAGTCTTATGGGCCTCGTGGAACCCTTGTCCGAGTCTTATGGGCCTCGTGGAACCCTTTCTAGCGACTCACCGAGTGGTGGTCCTAGTGCATCAACTTACATTTTGCTCAAAACACCAAGTATTTCACATGTGTTCGAATAATAAACGTTGCTCATTTTCCTTTCATGTAATGTACGTCACCAATTTCCACAAAGTTTACATGTATCAAACGTAAGTTGAAAAATCAAGGAAAAATAACCAATCATACAAAGATAGGCTAGGAAGGGGTATTTCGGTCATTAACAAAGTGTACGATGTGGATATATCAAGTATGGAACCACTCAAGTCAATCAGAAACCAAAGGAGAATTTTCTAAAATTTTGAGAATGGTATGGATACCTCCCAAGAGTGGTATGGATACCAATGCATAACCAGCGAACAGAATATTTGGTATCCATACCTCACGAAGTTGGTATGGATACCAAAGGCTACAAACAGTTTTTAAGAAAGGTATGGATACCCTCGAAATTGGTATGGATACAAATGCACATCCCGCGAACAGACAGATTGGTATCCATACCTCACAAAATTGGTATGGATACCAAAGGCTCCGAAAATGAAATTTTTGACAGCTTTGACACAAATGAATGGGGTTCCAACCCAAGCCAATTTGGGGTTTTCAAACATCAACCAAGCATAGAATAAGCATATATCATCCACCAATTCAAAGGTTTAACCCCCAATTAAGTGAGAACCAAACTCAATCAAACCAAACCCATTTTTATGGAGATTTTCAAGTCTTAACTAGAAATTTATAGGTAATCCAAAGATATACGCAACAAATCAATAAAATACAATTAGGGAGAGTAGAAATTTGTCCCCTACCTCAAAGATCAAGCTCCAAATGTGAAGAAGATGAAAGACCCAACTCTTGTTCTTGAATTCCAACCGAAATACACCTTCTCCTAGCAACACCAAACTTACCCGGACTCTAAATCACATGTAGATGATGAATATGAGGTTGAATATTGAGTTTTAGAGGTGTGGAAGGTGGATTTTGGCAAGAGAAATGAAGCAAAAATGGAGAGGGAGAGATGGCTGAGGATTTTAGAGAGAGAGAAGGGGGCTGTGCATATGGTAAAAAATTTGACCCTAACATGATATATATACACCCACACACTTGCACTTAAGCCCCCCAAGTTTCTAATGTGTTTTAAAGACACCCCAATGCATATACTCACTTCACATAGACCCTATATTGCATTTTAAAACATTTCCCACACTTCCCCAATATTATTTTCTAAAAATTATTTTAAAACATGGGTCTTTACATATTTTGTTGTATTTTGTCATGTTTCTGCCTAATTAATTTTGCATGAATATAACTAAGATGATTTTTATTTCTGGGATAATAATAATAAAAAAAAAAAAAACAATGTAAACAAAATTTGGAGGTGAAATTCAGTTTATAGTGAAAGTTTCCCAATTTTGGGGTGAAATTCAGTTTCTATTCAAAGTTTCCCACTTTCTTGTTCGTCTCGGACTAGAGATGAAAAGTTAGACATTAGGAACTAAATTGGGAACAAAAACATTGAGGCAAATTCTATTCACATCCCACTTTTTGCTTCATACAACCTAAAATTTTTGGAAGATTAGGACAAAATTGCCCTCATGTGTAATGAGCATGTTACTCATCAAATTGCCACATCCAACCACATACTTGAAAGTTGAAACCCTAATACCATTACTAGCTTCTAAATATTTTGATAAATAATAATTACTTCTAAATACAACCCACCACACACCAAAATACAACCCATCTTCTTCCTCCTCCCTCCAACATAACAATACACCCAATACCACCCCTTCCGTTTCTTCTCCGACGACCTTCCCTAACGACCCCTCTGGCAACCAACAATTTCTCCCCACTTTTTTTTTTCTTTCTAAGAGTGTCGAAAAACAATAAGGAAAATCAAAGCAATTCCTACTCATTTTTCTTCTAAGAGTATCTTGGATTCTCTATTGTTAGAGTAATTTGATGTATCTCCAATTCCTCCCAAATTCCTAGCTATTGTATACGTCATCCGAAAGCTTAGAACACCATGGTAATGGAGGAAGTTGGTGGCTTGGACATGGTGATTTGGGAGTTCAAACTGGGCCAAGTGGCAAGCCCAAAACTAATTTGAAATTAGTTTGTTGTCCCGACTGTTTCAGGTTCGTAGTCCTAAAAACCGTAATGTATGACATATTTTCAGGTATTAAAATCCGAATCTACATTCAAATATTAAACTAATATTTCAAGTATTAAAATAAGAATTTTGTTACTCTTATTTTTGAGTTTTAGAACTCGAAATTCTCTAACATTTTCAGAATTGTGTATCCGAAATTGAGCAGCAAGCAATAACACTTATCATTTGGGTTTTCTTGGTCTCTTTAGTGGGGAGATTGTGGTGGTGGTGGAAGTCATGGAGGTGGAGGTGGTGGAGCTTGTGGTGGTTAGGCAGAGGTCGTGGTGTTTGAAAGTTTTTGTTCAGGTATTTCAAAATTATTGGGATGTATTTAGCAAATAAGTGACTTTGCCACATCGTGGCGGGTTGTATATAGCAATTGGATTGTATGAAGCAAATTATGCAAATAAAATTTGCCAAACATTGTGCTTTTAGTTTGACTTATCTTTATCTCTTTTTTCTTATCCTTGTTTTGCTGTCGTTATTTGGTATGTCCAACTTTTAAGGCATGCTTATGTCATTCCCTCGAGATTTTCGGGGGTGCTTCGATTGGACTTCTTTTGTTATCTTGTTTTATGAGGGTTTTGTTTTGCTTTGCCGAGTTGTGTTTTATTGTGTTGGTTGTTGCATGAGTTGTTTGTATTTGTCTGGTTGTCTAGTTCATTTGTTATTTATGATAAGTTTATAATTTCTCAAAACAAAATCTGGTAAAGTACAATCAGTTTATGAAGACAATTTCATTGGCGCTGCTCCTACGACTACATTTTTTTTTTTTTGATGAATATAGAGAATTTCATTTATGTTATCACCTATACAGTGGGAACAGACACTGGTGACTGGGCGGAGGCCTAAGTGAAGTTCAACTGACATGACCTAGCTTCAGCCTATAGAGCAAAAGTTAGTGATCCGCAAAACACAAAAAAACTATGCTATCGCCTAAGAATAAATGCCAAAAACAAGGGCCTAAGGGCGACAGTGACAAGCGAGGGTCAACAAAAGGCCAAAAGAACAAAGCACAATGTGAGCATGTGTAGCGAAAAACAACAAAAACAAAGTAAAACTAACATTGAAAATGCAAACTAACAAACTAACAAATACAAAACATGCAAAAGAAAGGATCCTCCGCCATAGCCAACATCCTGCAACCACCACAGCCACCAAAAACGAAATCAGCCCAGAATAATTCCCAGCCAAGGTTATGAATGTCGTACCGTACCGGCCGTTACGTACTGGTTTTGTATAAAAATGGTACCAAAGACCTCCAATACCGTACCGTGTCCAATACCGGGCTATACCGGTCGGGTACCGGCCTCACTGGGAAATATCAGGCATACCGGCCGGTACCAACTGATATTTAGTGGTTTTGTATAAAAACAGGGGCAGAACAGAGCTGCCACCGTATTTCGACCATATCTTTTTACTCCGAACTCCAATTGAGGCAAGTTATATATCAAAATTTAAGAGAATTTCAAGATTTACAACATTGTAGTTATACAATTTTTCTAGTTCGGTCTTGGTGTGACCAAAAAACCATGATACCTGAACGGGCAGATTATAAAAAAAAATAGGGTATGTTTTTTAAAAAGGATTTGTGATCATGGGTTCAACTTCTATCACTACCAAACATCATATACAACTACTGTGGACTAAATATACATAGATTAAGTGGGTTTAAGGGGTACCTTGATTTGAAGAAAATGGTATTGAAAATGTCATATTTTGTGGCTATATACACATATACACACACACACACACACACACATACATACATACAATAAACTTCTAATAAGGGACCCTTATTTAAGTTTCCACGCGGACAGAGAGGGGAACAACTGATCGGGGAAAAAACTTGCATGCTTGGAGCCAGAAATTGCAAAGGTCATGGCCGGCCTACGCACTGGCTCACACAGGTGGCGCGAGGCCCATGCATGCGGGAAAACGAGCAGCGATGAACAGCAGTCCATCCACGAGCCCTGCAAACGAACAGAAAATGTCGGAGCGGTGAGATTGAACGGCGGCTACCACGGAGCAAGCCACGGCAGCAGAGGTCGGTTCCGATGTTTATTGGATAAAGAATCGTTTTGAATTGCTGGTCGAAGGCGGCGGAAGAGTGCGAGTTTTGGACGAGAGAGAGAGAGAGAGAGAGAGAGAGAGAGAGAGAGAGTTTGGAGTTGGCTTTTTTGTTAATTACCACTTGAATGACCAGCGACTACATGTTGACATCCACTGACCTCACATGAGAAATCACGAAAGGAACTCTCACATTGGGGATCCTGGTCCATACGAGTAAAGCTAAGCTCGATTCGCATTCACCTGAACTCGGGTTACAAAAATAAGGAAACATACTCACTCTACTGACTACGTTCGTACCTATCAACCTGATTGCATAATTATCACACAGTTCTGAAAGAGGTACAGAGCAAACAAATGAACTCTCCTGCTAATCATCTGGAAAAATTCTTTATGGTTCCTAAGTAGATCTGGGAGAAAAAAAAAAACAATTAGACTTATTCTCGCTGAAAAAAGGTAACTTCAGTCATGAGTACCCCGATATTTCCCGTAATCAACCGATCTTCGACTTGTTTCTGCATGCTTCTTCTCTCCTCCTCCCTCTTGATCTACTGCTAACTTTTTTTGCCTCCGCTGCATCTCCTCAACATGCCGCCGCCATAAAGATTCCCTCTCTTTCCTTGGCGTCTTTGCATACCTAGGATCAGCCTTAAGAACACGTTTAGCTGTTGACCAAGAAGTAATGGCGGTTTTAGCATCTTCTGTATCTTGAGCGGCTACTTCTGGAGTTATCACATCAGATAAGAGAGCCCTGAACTCATATACGCACCTCTGAAAGAATAAAAACCAAAAAACAAATGAGTTATGAGAGCATCCCCAATGGCATAATCAAAACATCTAAATAACCAAAGTTAGCAATGTTTGTACCAAAATTGGCTCACATTGGCATAATCAAAGTCAACAACTTTTAGCCAATTACCAAATTTTGGCATTTGGATAATCAAAAACAACATTTTCTCAATAACCAAATTTTGGAGACCACACCCTATTTAAAAGTATTTTTAATTTTTACCAATATTTTTAATAACCAAATCTTTACAAGTCTTTTTAATATTTACTTATTTTCTTTTTAATCTTTACCAAACTTTCTCCCAAAAATTTGAAATTATCAATTTTTAATCTTTCCCAAGATATGTTCAAGATTGGTCTCATTTTAAAGGTATTGTGAATATCTTTTTTAAATGGTACTAATTTTATAAAAAGAACATGTAAAAATTTAAAGTTGTGCCCGTTTTATAAATAAAAATAGAGTGAGTAGTACTTTTTTATTATTATTATGAACACAAAATACCATTGTGACACTTCACATTGTTAACTTTATAAATGTCTTGTAAGGATAATCAAAGGATGATGAGGCAACTTTTGATTATCCAGTTTTGGTTATACCATTGGTGATGCTCTGATGCGGTATTTAGTAGCTTTTATCATTTTGGAACATAATTATCAACAACTATATCTCTTTGTATCCCCTTTTGTGAGTTTTCTGTCTAGTACTCTCAATGGAATATTCTGGTTGCACCATTTGGTATCAAAGCTCCTACCTCAGAAACTTTGCCGGAAACCTAAACTCACCGGAAAATCCCAAACACCTCATTCCACTCGAAATTCATTGATTATTCATTTCCGAACATTTTCAGCGGAGCGGCGAGTCCGAGTAACACAGTGTTTGACAACAGTTGTAGTTTTTAGGGGATTAGTAATACGAGGATTGAGATTGGGATTGGTAGTGAAGAAGTATTAGTAGTGAAGAAATACGTAACCCCCCTTTATTTGATTTGCTTCGGACTAAGAGAATAGATTGTTAATAACTGGTTTGATTTGCTCCAGACTAGGATAACTGATTGGGGTTACGCAGTAACAAATCACATTGCCCCTAACTTTCTTCCCTTTTTTAACATTTGGTATGTTTCAATAATTATTTTTTTTTATAGTAACAATATCCATGCACCATTGTCTACAGGGGAAAAAAAAAAAGGTTATATATATTGTAAACAAATGGTGCATGGATATTGCTACTATATATTTACTATAGAGAAATATCGCTGGTCTTAAAGAACTGCCATAAGACCAGCGATGCTTTACGGGACAGAATGCTGGCCTATTAAGAAGCAGCAAGTGAACAAGATAAGTGTAGCGGAAATGAGGATGTTGAGGTGGATGTGTGGTAAGACTAGACGAGATAGGATTAGAAATGAAACAATTCGCGAGATGGTAGGCGTAGCACCTATAGAGGAGAAGTTAAGGGAAAATAGGCTAAGGTGGTTTGGGCATGTCTATCGTAGACCAGCGGATGCAGTAGTTAAGAGAGTGGATAGGATAGCTTTGGGTAGAAACGCACAAGGGAGGGGAAGACCCAAATTGACATTAGATGCGGTAGTACGCAAAGATCTGAGTATACTAGGTTTAAATGATGAAGCAGCACTGGACAGAGCTCAATGGAGAAAAAGGATTCATGTAGCCGACCCCAATTGATTGGGACATAAGGCTTGGTTTGGTTTGGTTTAGAGAAATATTGCATGGAGCTAACCTTTTTTTTTTTTTTGATGATCCGAGTCGTCCAATGTGTTCAGAAGGTGTTTTCAAGGGTCTACGCAGGGAAATCTTCAAAAAAAAAAATACCGAGAAGGGCTTGATCCAAGCAGTTTTTCGCAAAAACTGTATATTTATAGTTTTTGCGAAAAACTGCTAGGATCAAGTCCTTCCCGGTATTTTTTTTTTGAAGATTTCTCGCGTGGACCCTTGAAAACACCTTCTGAACACATTGGACGGCTCGGATTTTCCAAAAACAATTTGCAAAACAAAAAACATACGTTTTTTCTTAAATCCGGGAGGTCCGGATAGGAACTCTCTAGTCCGGGACTAGAGAGTTCGGAACTCATAGTTCCGGATCAAATTTTCACGATCCGAACCGTCCAATGTGTTCAAAAGGTGTTTTCCAAGGCCCACGCGGGAAATCTTCAAAAAAAAATACCGGGAAGGGCTTGATCCACGCAATTTTGTAAATATGCAGTTTTTGCGAAAAACTGCGTGGATCAAGCCCTTCCCGGTATTTTTTTTTGAAGATTTCCCGTGTGGGCCTTGGAAAACACCTTTTGAACACATTGGACGGCTCGGATCGTCAAAAAAATATCGGGAAGGGCTTCAAAACGCTTCAATCCGGGATTTCCCGGATCCTTGACAGGATCCTCCCCGTATATATATATATATATATATATATATATATATATATATATATATATATATATATATATATATAGAAAGCCGGTCTCCTAAGGGATCCCTTATTAAAAATTTGGTGCGGACCTAGCCTTTTTTCAACTTTCCGGATCAAATTTTGACGATCCGAACTGCTCAATGTTTTTAAAATGCACTTTCCAAGGTCCACGCGGGAAATCTTCAAAACAAAATACCCGGAAGGGCTTGATCCAAACAGTTTTCGGTAAAACTGTACATATGTACAGTTTTACCGAAAACTGTTAGGATCAAACCCTTCCGGGTATTTTTTTTTGCCGAATCTTCGCGTAGGCCCTTAAAAACGCATTTTAAAAACTTTGAGCGGTTCGGATCATCAAAATTTGATCCGGAAAGGTGAGGTCCGCACCAAATTTAAATAAGGGATCCCTTAGGAGAATATTCTCCTATATATATATATATATATATATATATATATATATATATATATATATATATATATATATATATATATATATATATATTGTCCATGTTAAAAAGACAGCAAATTCATATTGAAGTTTTAGTCGATTTTAATGAAACAAAATGGTCAAATTTATGTGATAACAATGAAGGTTGGGGTATCATGGTCTTTTTGCACCATAGAGGTCCGGACTGGACTGGCAATAGGGGTTTCCTATAACTCCCATTTTTGGGTCTATAGCAATCCAGAGGTTATACAACCCCCTCTCGAAAAGCCAAATGAAACACCCATGTAGATGGCCCACCTGACTACCAATCCAATCCACAATCCTACAACCAAATGAAACACCCATATGTACTTTTAATGTAAGAGAAGACCAAAATTTCTAGTCGACAAATTTACCCCTAAAAAATAAAATTCTAATCAATAAGTTTTATATATCATTTCTTAATACCACGTATACTCCTACAAATCACTACCCCAAAGCACGACAAGCCATAATGTGTAAACTAGACATTGTTTGTTGTATCTACCTTTTTAAAAACTAGACATTGTTTGTTGTATCTACCTTTTTAAATCTCTGCTTGGGATAAGTTGAGAGACATTCGTCCTTATTTGGACATGCCGGGGTGGGCCTGGTGTAATATTACAGAGAAATAGGAGAAAGGAAGAGGAAGGGAAAAGAAAACAGAGGATCACGACCAAAGACTAAATGAAGAAATGTAAATGATTTTCAAAGGTAAACTAAACCCAGTTGACTTAACAGCACCTCAGCAATACGCGATAGAAAAAGGAAGAGCAGGATTCACTACTTCAACCGGCATCTGGCACATATCACAAGTTGCAACGACCAACAATCCCCTATTGCCTCTATTATAATTTTCAAGCTCGGGACATTTTCCTCTCTTTATTGCAAAATTATTGATTTTTCAAGGTATGAAGTGGAGGATGAATATCATTGTGTTTGTTTGTTTGTGAGTCAAGTAAAATGAGGGGTCCTCTTTACCTCCACCTAACCGCTTTCCTTCCTCGTGCTTGAGATTGATTAGTGGGAGTCGGCTGAGATAAGTTGAGGTTAAATGTCAGAGTGTGCTACGAGGGTTAGATGAGCATTAGTGAGGTAAAGGGAGATCACAAGGGTAAGTCCTGTGCTTGTTCCTTGTAAAGGTGCCCTGATCTGTTGCAGGGTTGCTTAGAGTTTTGAAGGCCCCCATTTTTATCATCTTAACGAGAAAGGTCTTGTGGGGGTGCTTCTCGCTAGAGTAACCTCTTTGGCCTATTTGGTATGGTATGGAGGGTGGAGTGATGGTTGAATCTCGCCTGCACCCTTGCTGTTGAGTGGAGACGATAACCTGCACACGTGAACAATCACATTAGTGCCTAACCCGGACAGTGGTGGTCCGGGAAGGCACTCCGATGGCTAAGTCAGTCACCGGAGAAGGAGAAGTATGCCGGAAATTTAGAGAGAGAAGTGGAGTATTGAATAAGGAAAGAGGAATCGCCCTTGTGGTAGTTGAGACTGGGTAATTATAGGTTGAGAGGGCACTACTATGCACTCGGCGCCCTCCACGCGCCTGTCATCCATACCAGGAATGACAGCTGATGTGACCTCAATTTTTGTTGCAAACGCCGCGCTTCGGCTGACGTCACGGCACGTGGGTCTGAAGGGTCAACTCACCTCGAGACATTCCCCATCACCCACGTGCTTTTGCAGGCGGCAGTGGCAGAGTAGGTGACTGCTGCATTTAATGATCCATCATGACCTATCAACCGTACCAGACACACCTCCGAGAGTTAAAGAAGGTCTTCGAGCCCTCACCAAATAGTATTCAACCGACTAGGCTGTGGATGGTCATGGTGCTCGGCGAGGGCGAATCACCTCGCCGAGCACGGACACCGCTGTGAGATCCTCGGGGGGCGTCTTGAGAGTGCCGCCGAAAGCCGCGTTTTGGTGTCGCGGCCACTCTCGGAAGAACCCACTCAAATCCATATTCATCCAGCCGTGGACCACCTCGTCACACGCCGAGAGCACCGTCCGATCGGCAAGGAGAAGGTTGATTGACCTACATTCGATTTTGTTGATTATTGAGGTGTGATCCTTTTGAGCCTTAGTACACAGGGCTAGCCTCAATCGGTCCTTATGAACCCGGTCGCTACAATAGCCCCATCAACTCTAGCACACCGAGGGCTGGTCGTTGGGGGAGTTGATCATAAAGAGTAGAGCGGTCGGGAGGTATAGCGGTCGGGAGGTATCATCCGAGAGCTAAATATCCGAGCGTTGAGAAGTTGGTTGTGGGCTCGGAACGTCACATCAAAGAGGGATGTGAAGGGACGTTTGATGTGACATTTCGTGCAAGCCGGTACAGGAATCTACGACGTGTGATGACGTCGTGTGCCACGTGCCGTTACGTGATAGGTCCGAGTGCCGTCTTTTGGATTTGCACCCAAACGGTTTGAATGCAGTGGACAAGTGTCACGCTCTGAGGGGATGTCTCTTCGTCTCCCGAGCCGGTGCCATCATGGCGCCTATTCAATAGGGGCCAACCCTTACCCCCTTCACCTATAAGTACGAGAAGAGAGGGAGAGAGAGAGTCATCGTTACTCTCTCTCTCTCCCCAGCATCAGACATTTGTGTCGCCCGACGCCGCAGTCGTGTTCCACCAGAAACTTCTCAAAAACTCGTTTTCCAGTGTAGATCTTCAGCAAAACTCGAGGTATTTCAGTTCTCCCCCACTTTCTCTATGTTTTGTGGTTGTTTTCTGCTCATTTTTCGCATTTTTGGGTGGGTTTTGGACTTTTTGCATTTTCCCTCTTTTTGGTTGAGTTTTCCGGCAGCGTACACAGCGGAGCACGCACGCGCCCGCTGGATTCTGGGCTTCAAGAACACTCAAAGTGTTCTTCCGAACACCTAATGGGTGCTCCCAAGCCCTTTTCGCCGAGAGCTGATGAGTGTTCCGAGAGCGTCCCAAACCTTAGTACCCTCGGTAGTGAGAACACGCACAACGCTCTCAGACTAGATGACACCTTGTGGTGAGTTCGGCTGGGGCTAAGACTCAACCTTTAACCCAAATTTGAGATTAGACCTGTGCATATCGCTGATGGTTGTTTCACCTGTGCACTGTAGGTTAACATCTGGATGAGCTCAGATTCCTCGACCTCTTCTACCAACGACGTTCTAGCCGACATCCAGAGCCGAGAGTTCATTCAAGATGTCCTTCTCCAAGAGCAGTTAAGAGAACTCGGGAGAGGCTATAGGTGCCAACCGCCATTGAACATTCCGCCCCTTCAGGCAATACCCAAAGTTGTAGCCCCACTCCAAGCGGCGCCCAAACCTCCACGTCCGGGTAAGGGCGGATCCAGACCAACTTGCCGAGACCAGAATACCCACCGAGACTATTGAGCTGTCACCTCACATACCCACTAACGCTCCCTCTTCGCCCATGGTTGACCCGACCGATCCCGACCTTTCCGAGGGCTGGCCCTCGAGTCCCGACGTCATGGAGATCGAGCGAGCCACTACCGGGTTCAAAGAGCCCACGCGCGTGGAGGTCCTTGAGGTAGATGAATTCTTGCCCCAGAGGTCGTCGCAAGCTGAGGGCGGTGTCCCTCTAGCCGAGGGCGTAGACTTACAATCGGAGCCTGACATCGAGTCTGGGAATGATGAAGGCTCTGTGCACCACGGTGCCGAGACTGAAGAACAAGAGACGCCCCCGAAGATGTTGATGGGGCCGAGGACACCGGTGCCTCCGAAGGCGGATCCTAGGAGGATGGGGGCGTCAAGTATGAGAATGGTGTTCGGCCAATGCCTCGCCGAGGGGTGGTGCGATAGCCCCAGAGGACCTTGGGGAGCTCCTTGACCCATTTACTCCTCTTGTTAGTGAGCCTACGCTTAAGGCTAGTCGAGATTGACTTGTTAGAGGCCTTGGCCTGGCCATTCCCTTGAGGGTAGGCCACAGTTGAATTATAGACGCGGATATTTTTCTTCTTGTAAAGCGTCTTAATGGCCTCGGCGATGAACTGTGTGCCGTTGTCGAAGATGATAGCATAGGGCACACCAAACCTGGAAATGATGTTTTTCTAGATGAACTGCTCTACCTCGGAGGTTGTAATGTGGATGAGGGGTTCGGCTTCAACCCAGTTAGTGAAGTAGTCTGTAGCCGTGATCAAGTGTTTGAATCCTCCGGGAGCTGTAGGTAGGATTCCCACAATATCAATACCCCATTGAGCGAATGGCCAAGGATTGGTGATTGGTTGGAGTGAAAGGGTAGGTTGATGGAGAAGGGGAGAATGCTTCTAGCACGCCTCACATTTCCTGACGTACCCCTCGACCGACTTCCTCATCTTGGGCCACCAGTAACCCTGTGTGATTGCATGCTTGGAGAGGGAACTGCCGCCCGAGTGGCAACCACTGCTGCCTTCATGAAGCTCGTGCAGGACGTGTGGGACCTCGACGTCGTGAAGCACTCGGAGGTCAGGACCGATGTAGGTTCGGCGATAGAACTGGCCTGTCGAAGAGAGAAAGTAGGAGCCCGACTAGCATCGGATCCGATGGGCATCTTCTTTATTTGATGGTAGAATCTGGTCTCGAAGGTACGAAACTAGTGGGTCCATCCAGCTGGGACCGGGGTCAGTGACGACCATGACGTCTTCCTGGCCGGGCTCGAAACTAGGGACAGGAATGTCGCCAAGGATGATAGTCCGAGTGCCCCCGAGGTCATTGCATGCAGAGCCAAGAGCCGCAAGGGCATCGACGTGAGCGTTGCGCGCTCGACCGATATAGGCGAAGTGGACCTTCTTGAAGTCATCTGTTAACTTCTGAACGTGGCTGATGTATTTCAGCATCCGAGCATCACCAGAGCCGTACTCGCTATTCAGCTGGTTGATCACCAGCATGGAATCACTCTAGACCTATAGCTCCTCCACCCCGAGAGCAAGAGCAAGGTGGAGCCCGGCAATCAAGGCTTCGTACTCCGCTTCATTATTGGTGGCTGGGAAGCCAATGCTCATGGCATACTCATGGAATGTGCCCTCGGGGGAAATGAGAACGATACCAGCCCGTCCCTCGGCTGTTGGAGTTGTCGTCGACGTGCATACGCCTAGATTCACCAGTGTATATAGTGGCTGCTAGGGGAGGGGAACGTTTTAAGACGAGCCCGGAATGTTCCCGGGGGGGGGGGGGGGGGGGGGGGGGACGTCTCCTATCGTTTCTGTGCTAGGCTTTTCCTGAAGCTTGGCGTCGAGCCTTGGCGTACAGG
Organism: Vaccinium darrowii; assembly: GCA_020921065.1. NCBI lineage: Eukaryota > Viridiplantae > Streptophyta > Magnoliopsida > Ericales > Ericaceae > Vaccinium > Vaccinium darrowii. The sequence goes on along the minus strand of CM037153.1, from coordinate 24,363,810 downwards.
GCTCATACCAAACGTCGAAGTTGGCCAGCTCTAGGGACCATTTGCAGATTCTGTTTGAGAGGTCGGCCTTACGCATGACTGTCTTCAGCGGATATGCCGTGATGACTACAATAGTGTGGCACTGGAAGTAAGGCAGGAGCTTCCTCTTTGCAGTCAGGAGCTTCCTCTTTGCAGTGATCAAAGCAAAGGCCAACTTTTCAATTGGCAAGTATCTGGTCTCGACAGGCAGCATTGTCTTGCTGGAATAGTAAATAGGGGATTGCTCTAGGCCTTCCCGCCGGACCAGAGCAGAGCTCACAGCGTGCTCGGATACCGCCAAGTAAATGTAAATGTAAAGGTCCTCGTCTTCCTTTGGCGTGACCAGGAGAGGTGCCCGAGACATGTAACTTTTGAGCTCAGCGAGTGCTGCATCGCACTCGGCAGTCCACTGAAAGGCCCTTTTGCTGGTTTTGATGGATTGGAAGAATGGATGGCAGACGTTAAACGACTTACTGATAAAGCGATTGAGGGCTGCTGCCATCCCCGTCAGTCGCTGGACTTCCTTGTCGTGGGCGCCCGGAGGTTCTAGATCGCTGTCAGCTGGTTGGGATCAGCCTCGATCCCTCGGCAGGTGACGAGGTAACCCAATAACTTTCCAGAATTGACCCCAAATGTGCATTTCTCTACGTTGAGCTTTAACTTACGCTTTTTCAGGATGGAGAAGATTTTGCCAAGGTGAGAAAGATGGTCGTTAGCGAAATTGCTCGACGACCATGTCGTCAATGTAGGCCTCCATGATGTCACCGACCTTTTTTGCGAACATCTTGGAGAACATTCTTTGGTACGTGGCCCTAGCGTTTTTCAGGCCGAATGGCATCACCTGGTAGCAATAGGTGCCCCCTCGGCGTGATGAACGCCGTCTTCTCGACGCCCATCGCATCTATGGCAATCTGATGGTATCCTCGGTAAGCGTCCATAAAACTGAGCCTGGCGTGCCCAGCTGTAGCGTCCACCAGTTGGTCTATCCGAGGGAGGGGAAAACAGTCTTTAGGGCAAGCGTCATTGAGGTTAGTGTAGTCCACACACACCCTCCACTTGCCGTTCTTCTTTTTGACCACCACCGTGTTGGCCAGCTAGGTAGGGTCCATTACCTCTCAGATGGCCTCCGCCTCCTCAATCAGGCAGTCAACTTCCTCCAGGACGGCGTCGGAGTGGATTGCCAAGGACCTTCTCGGCTTCTACACCACTGGCTTCCTAGCCGGATCAACATTGAGGGCGTGCTCCATGCGAACACCTCAATGTTATGCTTGAGGAAAAAGACCAAGTCATTCCACTCGGGATTGGAGAGATCCGAGCCCAGCATGAAATACCGAGAGCCATCGTCATTGATTGGCACTTTGATCAGCTCTTCAACAAATATGTCCTCAGCTTTAGAGCCGACGTCTTCCAGGACAGGAGTGCATTCAGGCACCTTTATCCATTGCACTTGCTTGGGCATCCTACCCTCCCTCCTGTCTTTTTGGCGGATGGCATTGACGAAGCATCTCTTTGAAGCCATCTGGTTGCCCCTGATAGTTTCCTGGCGTCCGGATGTGTCGATAAACCGGACACACTGGTGGAACGAAGAGGCGATCGCCCTCATAGCGTGGAGCCATCTCCGTCCGAGAATGGCGTTGTAAGGGCTCAGGGAGTCCACAACCGTGAACTCGATCTCCAAACGCATCGACCCCGCCCAAATCAGGAGGGTTATGCTGCCGAGAGGGTATACAGGATAGCCAGAGAATCCGTCAAGGGGAGTGACGGAAGGGGTAAGCTCATCACGCCTCCTGTAGGCCAAATAGTACAAGACATTAGCGGAGCTCCCCTGGTCCACTAGAATTCGCCGAACCTCGATGTGGTCAATACTTATCTCAATGACCAGGGCATCGTCGTGTGGAAGTTGCAGACCGTCCAGATCCTGCTCGGTGAGGGAGATGGTGAACGGGTCTATCAGTTCTTCGTACTTCCGATTTGGCGCCCTGCCGAGCATCATTACTTGCATTGCTACTTACATCTTTTGTAACTCTGTATGCATGACGTCGGCCCAAGCTTTGTCTACCGGTCCATGAATCGTGACGACTCCTTCTGGGCGTACCCTGTCCCCCGGCGGTTACTGTCCTGGTGGTGGTGGGATCTGATTCGCCAGCTGATTCAGTTGGGGTGCCGCCCCCTTTAGCACTATTGGGGTTCGGGTGTGATCAATCCACACCTCCATGCGGCCCTTGGTGACGAGGCGCTCCAGGTGGGCCTTGAATAGTCGACAACCCGTCGTGTAGTGGCCCACCTCGTTGTGATAGGTGCATTTTCCTTTCTGCGTTGGGTCGGACCCCATTTTCTCTTTTGGCCAAAGGAACCACCGCTTTCTGCCAATCTCAGCGAGGAGTCTGTAAATTGGCATGATGAAAACGGTGGTCTCAGCGATATAGTCGTTGTCGTTCCTGGGGGGTCTTTCCCATCTGCCACCACCATTGTTGCTCCTGTTGTTATTATTGTCTCGAAAGCTCCTGTTCCCGTATCCTCCACCTTGGTCGTTTCTTCCACCTTTCTTTATGTTATTCACCTACTTCTTGACCTCCTTTGGTACACCTTTGCTACCTCCCCCTTTTGACGCTCAGCTGAACAAAAGCTCTTCGAGCTCTCAGTAACGGTCCACCGTCTGCATGAGTTCCACCATGTCCTTCGGTGGTCGCACCATTAGTTCCTTGAAAAGGTCAGACGAGTCATCGAGGCCATTTTTAAATGATGCGAAGGAAATCTTCTGATCGCAGTCCTCCACAAAGCTGTACACTTCCCAGTAGTGTGCAATGTACTCCTTTAGGGTCTCATTTGTGCCCCTCTTCATGTTTACCAACGCGTTGAGCGTCTTCGGTTGTGTATTGCTGGTCACAAACCCAGACGTGAACGCACGCTCGAGCCCATCGAAGTCGTTGATAGACCCGGGGGCGAGCTGGCTGTACCATAGTAGCGCCGTAGTCCCAAGGCTCATTGAGAACGTTCGGCACATAAGGGAGTCACTATGGCCGTAGAGCTCGGAGATTAGGCGGTACTGCTGGACGTGGGTTATGGCATCCGCCGTTGGCTCATACTAATCAAATTTGGGAATTTTGAACCAGCGTGGCGGGATGGCCTCTGCAATGTTCCGAGAGAAGGGGGATTGTTTGGCTCTCTCCAACTTGGAATCGGCTGGGGAAGGACGATTGAGGTCGACCATCTGGTAATCATCGTAGGCACGCCTCGCGGGAACAGCGGCCCGATGTAGCAGGTCAGGATCGTTTACATGTACATTACTCCTTTCTGAGGATCGGCTCTTGTTGCGCTGCCCATGTTCCCTTTCGTCTTCTTCCTGAGACCGATGCCTCATTGTTTCAGGCTTGGCGTGGTAGACTTTCGTCTCGCCTGTTCGCACATTTACAAGCACAATACTGCTTCCATCATTCCGGAGTTCGTACCTGTCTCCATCGTTGAGACCATTGTTCTCATTGCGTCCTCCTGCCGAGACCTCAATAGGGGTCGTCGCCTTATTCCCTCGGATGCCCCCCTTGTTAGCGTTAGGGTCCCCGTTCCGGACGCCATGCCTGTCCGGCATCCACCGACTGGCGATGGCACCAATCACCTCCCCGATCCACCGATCGATTTTGGTTACTGTCGTCCCTCTGCGCACTAGGCGTTCGGCCCTTGCCATAGTTTTCTCAGCGCGCCGGCGGGAGGTCTGAGCTGTCGGTTGACTTTCTAAGCATACTCTGCGTCTCCCCTGACATCAGGCGTCCGAGCACTCGAAGCCGTGGCACTGTCCTCAGGGTATTCCATCCTTCTTGACTGCCCACCACTGGTCTGTTGACCCCGAGAACGGGCAGTCTCTGATTGTATGATGAGGGCGTTGCCTTGGCAGTCCACTTCCACGATCCGACCGAGGCGGGAGAAAACTGGCGCCCTATCTCCCTCATTGGTCCTCGTGCTCGGCGGGTGCCTCCTGGTCCTCGTATGTCCACCTGACTTCGAGGTTGTGGGCTAGTTTCTGGCCTACTTCATAGCCAGGATTTCTCAAGGGAGACAACGTTTCCATCCATGTTGAAGAGGACGTTGTTGGCTCTGGTGTTGCTGGGATCGACGTCGTTGGTCACTGCGGTGACTGTCTAGTCTTTGTTGACAACGGGGGAGAGAGTGAGCCCCAAGTCGCTCTTGACCTGGTGGTACCGGTAGCGGTCAGTGGCATTGTGGTATTTGCCGACGGGATCAAATGCGTCAAGGCCTAAGGCGAGGTTGGCCATTTTTAGTCAGGTTTGCAGAAATTTTGAGAGGAGAGGTTTTGGTGAGAGGGAATAAACACCACCAAAGTGTGCTAGCGAGGCTGGGAGGAGCTGTTTTTCGTCCCTAGCGGAGTCGCCAATTATGGGGGTGCTTCTCGCCGGAGTAACCTCTTTGGCCTATCTAGTATGGTATGGAGGGTGGAGTGATGGTTGAACCTCGCCTGCACCCTTGCTGTTGAGTGGAGAAGATGACCTGCACACGTGAAGAACCACGTTAGTGCCTAACCCGGACGGTGGTGGTCCGGGAAGGCACTCCGATGGCTAAGTCAGTCACCGGAGAAGGAGAAGTATGCCGAAAACTTAGAGAGAGAAGTGGAGTATTGAATGAGGAGAGAGAGGAATCCCCCCTGTGGTAGTTGAGACCGAGTATTTATAGGCTGTGGGGGCGTGCTTACTATGCGCTCGGCGCCCTCCACGCGCCTGTCATCCGTGCCAGGAATGACAGCTGATGTGACCTCAATCTTTGTTGCGTCATGGCACGTGAGTCTGAAAGGTCAACTCACCTCGAGACATTCCCCATCACCCACGTGCTTCTGCAGGCGGCGGTGGCAGGGTAGGTGACTGCCGCATTTAATGATCCATCATGACCTGCCAACCGTACCGGACACACCTCCGAGAGTTAAATGTCTCCGAGCCCTCACCAAACAGTAGTCAACCGACTAGGCTATGGATGGTCATGGCGCTCAGCAAATCACCTCGCCGAGCACGGAAACCGCTGTGTGATCCTCGGGGGACGTTCCGAGAGTGCCGCCAAGAGCCGCGTTCTGGTGTCGCAACCATTCTTGGAAGAGCCCACTCAAATCCACATTCGTCCAGCCGTGGACCACCTCGTCACATGCCGAGAGCACCGTTCGATCGACAAGGAGAAGGTTGATTGACCTACATTCGATTTTGTTGATTATTGAGGTGTGATCCTTTTAAGCCTTAGTGCACAGGGCTAGCCTCAATCGGTCCTTGTGAACCCGGCCACTACAGGTCTCCATTTGAAGCCCCAACAGTCCAATTCTCTTTCTTGCTACTAATAATAGTCCCGTGAGGAGAAGATTGATGGTTCAACTATCGCATGGCTAAAGATGAGTCTAATTTTGGATTGAAGACCTACAGTAGAAATAAGCAGCTATTTTTCTCCTAGTGCTATCATGGCGGTTTGGACAGATGTAGTTCCCCTCCTTCCAGAACTGATAGAGGAGTTGCTGGGACAAGGAAAGTATGGGAATATGTTAGTTCCTCCATTTTTATGTGGTTAGTTAGCATAAATCTTGTAGGATTAGTTTCCTACTACGATTAGTTCTCTCTCAAAACGTACTTGAAATTTGTAAAAAGAAAAAGATTACAGGAATCTTGTTTTTAAACTAGTATCCTAAACATATTAAGCTATTTTATCTGAACTTTGTGACAAAATCCTTTTTATCAACTGAATTACATACATGAAACCATATTTTCTTCCCTTCACTTCGATGCACTTTTCTCAAGAATAAATTGTCTACATTAAATTATTGAATGAAACGGAGCCAAGTGATCGCCACATTATGACACGGTGTTAGTGTTGTGGTTTCACTCTGGTTCAACGTTTGGTTGAGTTTTGTAGATGCTGTTTTGAAGCCGATATGAAGATAGATAGCTTGTTGTTTGTCGTGTTAACATAGTGCAATCTATTTGATGTTCCTTTGTAATCCCCAGCTGTGCTTACTATCTTCTAATCTTAAACGATGGTGATTGCAGCTGCTGGCACACATGTTGATTAATAGCAGTCAGTATTTTCTCATTAGCATCTGTTAGACTCAGGATGTGAGTTTAGGCATGTTCTCCCTCTAGGGTGCTCAACAGTAGACCAGTTTCCATCTTGGTTGGCATTGCCAGGAGACAAGAACACTATTTTGGCGTAGTACACAAACGAAAAATGTATGAGAAGTAGCAATTACCTCATGCAACATCTTCACATGTTCCCTGAAAAGCTTTTCCAAGTCAGATTGCTCTAAATAAGGATTTGCAGCTCGACCTTGAGGATCCTTTTCCAGTTTAGGCTTTGATTCAGTCCAAGATGCCTAGTTTACAAGAGAAGAAATTTTTTACATGGGCAACCATATTCCAAACCTATTTAAACAGAAGATGCAGTGATCAAAATAACCATGGTGCAAGAACTAGCAAATTGTACAAATGAAAAGCAATTGAATATGGGCACAAGGAGATAGGATAGACAGCAACCATTCTTGGTCTACGCCCTACATCATTGTGGTCCGATTTGCTTTGTGTCTCTTTGGGTCATCTTCTTCCAATTGTTATAAATTTGAGCTTCAAGTTTTCATCTTGGGTCACATAAGAGTAGTTGGCCTGGTTTGGCAGAGAAAATGTCACTACGTGGAAGTGAGGAAGACGATCCTGATATTGCAGAGTGAAGAAGAACGCTGTTGCTAGAAGTCCTTTTACAATTAGGGCTTATTCTTTCAGGCTGCGTATTGGGCTTGTACGTTGTATGTTATAATGGACTTACTTATTCTTCTTGGGCTACTAAGAGCATCTCCAGCCCTTACTCAATTTTTTACTCAGATTAAAAACTTGATTAGCCTCTCCAACCCTTTACTCAGATTTTGAAAGGCTTCCGCCGCTTGGTGCTGCAGTCAACCACCCTTTCTCCCTTCCACGACTCCTCAAACACCACGATTGACCACCGCAAACCGCCACCACAAACCGCCGACAACCAATTTTCGTGTTGATGGTCGGAGAACACACGACTTTCACCAAACCAGCACAAACACCACCCATCATCGGCGACCTTCATAGTCTCACGATCTTTATTCTGCTACCCTTGCCGGAATTGACGACGACAACGGCGGATGGAGTTCCGGCCGTGAGCACCACCACAAAGTTTTGGAAGTTTGGGTAAGGGGCTCGAGTCTCCCTTGATTTGGGTAAGGATTTGAGTTTTTACTCAAAGTGGTATAAGTTTGACTCTACGACTGGAGGCTAATTTAGAGTGTTTTTACCCAAATTTCAAATTTAGTGATGAGTTTGAGTGAGGGTTGCAGTTGCTTTAATGGATATGTACATTTAGGCAATTGGTAGATTTCATAATTCTTTATGGGCTTTTATTATCATTTTATCAAAAACGAAGAATCAGTGTAATTCTAATACATAAATTATCTATTATTTCACACATTAAAATTTAAAAATATAACACAATTACAAAAACTATGATATGATGTGTCCCCGCACCCGTGTCCAAATCTGGATCCATACTCGCGTATCCGGCATTTTTAAACTTGAGGTGTCCAACATCAAGATTCACACCCACAACAGATACCCATATCAGAGTCTGAGCAACATAGGTTGACGCTTTGAGGGTTAAGATTCAACAGTACATGAGGCACCAAACACCGGAACAATGCTTTCTTTGTTGGCTTTTTTTGTATAGACCAGAAGCAGTCAACCTCTATATTGATGCTTTAACTCCTCCAAAGGAATAGTGTTGGTGCATGTTACTCATTAACATTGCAGCATCGCCCCTTAATTGGGCAACATCTTCCTTCAAGGTCGCAACATCGTCCTTAGTTGCCTCACAATCTATAGGCAGGCGTTCGAACTTGGAACTCGGTCTACTTTCTTTCAGGAAAGTATATTAATAACAAAAGCAACTTTTAAGAATGCAGGATGATAACAAGTAGGGGATCATACTCCTGCAAGTAGCGAGCCCACACTAGCTATCACGGTATCTAAATTGATTTTATGCATTGATTTCAAGGGTACATGTGTGGCATCCCCTTGATGCATTTTCGATAAATTTCATATTTATAAAGAAATTACTGATTTCAATACAAATTCGTGGTTGTGTGGCAATAGAATATAGAGTACCAGGGGTTTAGGAATAAAAGAAAGGGCTCACGGGGCTGTTAATCCGGAGACAGTATCAAGACGACGAAGAGAATTGACTTCACACGAGTTTGGAGCCATCATCACGATGCAAATTTTCATAAAACCAACTTGAATGATTTAACTTGATTACGCAAAGAATCTCCGACTTCGTCGAGTATCAAAGCTCAAATTTAGAAATACGAAATTTGGAAGATATTCTAGACAATGTGCTCATTAATGAGATGCTCTGGACCATGAATGGAGGAAGCATGGCAAGGAGCAAATAACTTGATTTGGGTCTCTAGGCCTGCCCCCCATGCTTTTCGGCTTTGATTTGGGAGCATGGTTCTACAGCAAAACGTCCCTGTAAGTCCTCTGTTCTTGGAGGTTTAGGGGGCCACTCTTTCAGCGGTATTCTGAGAGCAACCACTTTGTGCATAATGCCAAAGGTTAGGTCTGTCTCCAATCATCCTCTGCCCATACCCCCAATGATTAGGGACTAGATCGGTTCTGTTATTGTTGTTGTTGGTAGAGATTCTAGACAACAATTTGACTTATAATTCCTCTCTAGCTAGAAGTTTTTTAAAAACTGAAATTTTACTCTATTGACTAGAAATAATACTATAGACTAGCTTAAGCATATCCACATATAGTACTTGAACATCAACTACTTGTTAAACAAATTCCAGCAAGACACTTTCTAAGAAATCATCAGATGCTACCTGCGGGTCTTTAATTGTTTCAACAAGTAAAGCCTGATAAGTCTCAACAGCTTCTTTCCTCCTAGCTTTGGATCGCACCCTCTCCACCTCTTGTTCTTCCCTTTCTTTCCGCTTCCGCAATGCTCGATCTCTTTCCTTCAGCTTCTCCTGAGTGTAATTATGTAAGAAAACCCCAATTTCCCGACATAAAAGTGAGTGTCTAAACATTGTAATTTGACATGTCCATTGTCATTCAATCACCAAAATTTATTGATCGTCATCTCAATAAAACATTTAAGAAGCCTATCGGTGTTCTGCATATTAGAAAACAGATAATCACATGACAGCTGAGTAAACGGATTACGGATCCAATATGCATATTAAATTCAGGAGCAAAACAGTGATGTACTTTGGGAGAAAAGACAGACCAGAAGACTATGTACTACATGGAGGGAGAAAGAGAGAAAAAACGACTTCTAACAATTTGTTCTTCATTTGCATGTACTTTGAGTGATTGAGTTGTTTGAGTTCAATTGCTCAACTAACGATTTCTGATTCATCTTCATCTGGTATTGCTCTTTCGAACCGTGTGTGTATGTATGTATGTATGTAAATGGCCATATAACTTACCCAAAAAATAAATGGGCATATAAATCTGAAAGAGAATATGTGCATGTATGTATATATGAACAAACATACAGAACCGTTACTGAAGATAAGAGAGATGAGTAATTATGTAGAGAGAGAAAAAGGACCAAGAGTTGGCCATGGGTTCCAGTCGGAGTCTCAGCTTCGTGTTCTGTTTTTTCTCAATACTCTCCTTCTATGTACTTTTCAGTTTTCACCCATGGTAACCCATTTTCAACCCATCTAAACCCATGTAAATATGGGTTTAACCCATATCAAACCATACTACAATATGGGCGGGTTGGGTCATAAGTGGGCAGATACGGGCATGTTCATGGGTCGGGTTGCAAAATGCGACCTCTACATTCAACCACCTATAATAACCACAGACACACACACCAAAAAAAACAAAAAAAACAATGAAAGTGGAGATGCAAAGACCAGAAGGAAGTGGTTTGTTACCTGCTCCTCCTGTTTGGCCCGTGCTACTCGTTCTGCTTCCTCTTCAGCAAACTTCAGTTCGGATATATATTCATTAAACATAATCTCTCTATCCTCGTGCCTAACAGATTTGTATCTCGGGTCATTCCTTAGACTATCCTTCACCTATCAAAGAAAACAGTTATGAACTTCATTCTATATTTGGAAATAGCTGTAAACGATTTGTAGCAAGGCTTTAGAGAGCAAAGCAGCTCAAAATGTACATGCATTTGCCATGTTAATAAAACCAAAGCTGCAAAAGTAACCACCTTCCCTTACACAATTGATATTCCACTGGAAAAGCAAAACAAACCATATCTCCCAAGACGCAAGAGTACTTCAACAGATGCACCAACCTTAGACCAACGAGAACTTGCTGTAATATCTCCTTTCTCCTGAAGCATGCATTTAAAACTCGATGCAGCAGCAGCACGTATAACTCGAGCCTTTTCTTCAGCAGCCCGCTTCAGAGGAAGTATCCTGCGAGTGGAGCATACAACTGGTAAACAATTAATGATATAGCATGGAAGAAAGAACAGAGTTACCATACCAATCCAAATGCATACAAGAGTTCAAAGACCCGAAGGGCAAATAACGGTATCTGGACAAGAAGCTTACCACTTGAAGCATGTTGCCCCCAAAGCAATTTAAAAGCAATTAATTTCCCTTTAAAAATAAGTCAAATAGGTAAAACATGATCAGGTCAAATATATCCTACACTCCTACGGTCTATATGGAAAATGCAACTCCCCAAACTATTTAGATTTTTATAGACCATCAAGAAAATTAAGGGAATCCATATCGGAAAGAAGGTAGCTTGTTAGCCTACTACAGTCCCAAGGACTACATACAGACGACAACATTGCAATTTGCAAACCTATACCTTCAGAAAAACTCACAAGCCAATGAGAGACAAAAACCGATTTCTCTAATTTGAATTTAGATGAGTCTACAAACCCCATGGGTAGCTGGAACTCCGCACACAACAAACGATCAAAACTGAACTTATGTTTCCCACCTTGCAACAAAATCAACTAACCATTTACCTAACAAATAATGGGGGTGACTGGTGAGCAAAATAATCGTTGAACTGCGAATTCAGTCTGAACCAATCCAAACCAGCCAATTTGGTTCGGTCTTTTGGTACTGTGGTTTGGTCCTGGTTGATAAAATGAAAAACCGAACCAACTGGTTTGGTAAGCGGATTTATGCTCACAGTTCCAAACTGAACCGAATCGTAGTTATGTATATTACAGTGAATTGTACTTTATTTGAAAAACACTACATAATAATAAAGTCATTCAATATATACTTTCATCTCTTTCAATTAACATATGTTGTATTAACGAGTCAATAACTATCAGTAGAGTTAGAATTAATTTTAGTGACTCTTGGTGATTTCAATGAAATTGGTTCAAAAACAAGTTCTATTTAAAAAACATCTATGAGAATCTTCGCTGCTTCAAATGCTTTGTAAACAAATTATCTCAAATTCAATTAAATCGTGATTCGAAACCAGAACCAAACCGCTGCCTAATGTTTTGGGATTTGGATTGATTCGGTTCAATGTTTTTCGTGGATTTGTTTGGTTCTCAGAATCTTCAATCCATAAGAGTTGGTTTGGTCATCGGTTTGCCACAAAATCGAACCAAGAGAACCAAACCAATCCAGTCCATGCTCACCCCTACACCGAAAGATATACCTATAAACCTTGGATACGAATATGGGTCATTGAGAGGAACCCATTTGTACAAGTAACATGTAAATCCCTAAGTACATTTAGTTCCAAGGATATCTCATTCATCCTACATATAATAGACCACTAAGGGCAAATTGTCAGGGAAAAGTTGACATTCATGACTCACGAGACTATTATCAGTATTATGAGCCAAAGTGCACATAAAAACTTTCCTTTTACAAGCACAATCACTTAACAGAATCTACTACAGATATATGAACGAAATAAAAAATAAATAAGTAAAACGATTGGCAGACAATCAAAAATGGCATTAACATGTCAGGGAAGAGTGAACAGATCACACCATTTGTCACTAAAGTTGGGCCTAAAGGACAAAATCATCAAGAATAGCGGACAAGACACCAGCGCATCCACCACAGTGATCCTTATGGAAGTACTAAAATTCCATGAAATCGGAGCGAGGTGATAAGATGCCGTAGAAGCAATGGAAACAAAATAGAGCAACCAACTGCCATCTAGCTTTGATCGACCTAGCATCATTCAAAAACACCTAAATAACAACCTGCCATGTTCTTCACTCTATTTTGGCATAACTCAATTATGCAGAATCAGGCTATTGTCATGCAAGCAAGCACGCAGGTCCACTTAAAACACTTAACAGAACCACGTATCAATCAATTTCATTTGCCTACTATAGGTATTCCAGAGGACTCGCCTAGCAACAGTTATAGATCCCTATGAAGCATGGTACTCCAAACAAATCGCCAAAAGCGTAGCCACTAGGAATCGGATATGGATTCACAGTACATCAACCAAGTCAAACATTTCCCCCCCTAAATCTTTCATTTTTGCATTCAAATTGCTATGCTGGGGATACAGGAAGGATTCTTCAGCAACACAATTTTTAGTAGAACTTAACGGAAGTCAGATGTACACATCAATTTTAACACACAAGAAAAAATATTGCAGCCTTATATTGTGTTGATTGTCGTCAACACAAAAAGGTGTGGGTCTTTTGAAGACAAAATAGCTGCCAACCAAAGGGGAATTGTCATTGAAGGATCCAGTCCAATAAACGGGCCTTGCTATGGAAGAAACACCAACAGAACGCAAGTTGACTAGCATGTTCTCTCTCCCCTTTTGTATTCCAGGGTTCTCTCTCTTCCCCCTTATTTCTTTCACTCTCCCCTTAACAATCATGTTTATAAGGACCTATATAGTTTTCATTTAGGTTGTACGTTGTTATTTGTAGCCAAAAATGGATGTCATATCTGCCATACATAAACAAGACTAAATAATGTCAGGATGCTGTGTCTTGCCCAAAGCCGTATCATATTTTTTTAAGGTTTTGACAAAGCTCTGAAGTAATTATCAGTCAACTCACCAAGTGCACTATCTACAAAAGAGTGCTACACTGTTGTACCAAGTTAAAATGCTTGGACTGTGACACAATGCCTCACTATGCTGATTGAATGGCAAGGCAGATGTCCTAAGCACTGCCCTCAGCATGTGAACTCAAAGACTAACTACGAAACAATCACACAAAACCAATGTCTCTTCCAAGTTCCAAGCGTTCCTTGGTGATACCTTTCATTGAGTAAACTTTCGCGATCCTTTCGTTCTAAGGCCTCAAACCGCAGGTCATGGCCCCATTTCTTTTTTAAGGAGTGATAGTCAGTGTTGTGATCAATATCCTGAAAAACAAAACTGATTAGAAAGCAATCTCTAGTCCCACCACCATTCAAAAGCCAGATAGATACCTTGATAATAGAATTCTATCAGGAACAAATGACAATACAATCAATAACGTGCACAAAACCTCTTTCGCTTCTTCTAATAATTGCTTGAACCCCTCCATTGCAGCCTTCTGAGCTGCTCTTTTTTCCTTGCGTTCTTCATCAGCCCGTGTACGAACGTAATGATCAAACAAAGCCCTCCGAGCACTATAACCTGGAATAGCCTGCAGCATAAAACAACCGTCACGTACAAAACAATAACCAATTAACTTTCTACCAGGGTTTTAATTGAGTTAAATGTAACGGTATCAGTGGAACGGTCAATATCGGGTAGAATTGGCCGTAACACAGGTAAGTAACGGAGGTTTAAAATCCTGTTAAGTAACGGTGATCCGATACGCAATGGGCCTTATTTAAAACCAGCTCCCTACCAAAGTATAATAACTGCATTACATCAAAAAAAGAACCCGAGCTACAGTTTCTAATCCTGAATGCTGCAGCATGAATGCACCACAGTAGCATCAGAAGAGATATCATAAGAAAAAGGCATGGACGGAATCTTGCAATAGTGATCGTTAGAGCTAGTCACACATTACTTATTTAGGGTGAGCTTTCCATTTGCTAAAATCAATACTCCCTCCGTCCCATTTTCATCGTCCCACTTAGGGATTCCAACTTTTTAAGGGGACACAATGATTACATCAAAAAAATGCTCAACTTCCATTTATGCCCTCTAAAAAGGTGATTTGATTGATGTAATTAGTAGTCCTTTACTTTAAACAAAAGGGTAATAATGTAATTTTATCAAGTTTCTATTGCTTATCTTGGAAAGTGGACTTACATTTTGGGACGGCCAAAAAAGAAATATGGGACTATGAAAATGGGAAGGAGGGAGTATTTGCTAAAATCAACAGTTGATTTTAGCAAATGAGGAAGCAATTATTAGCATTGTTAAAATCTTTGATTTTAGCAAATGTTGATTTTATCATATGGAAAACTCACACTTATAACCACCAAAACCAGTAAATGAGCATGGGCAGCCTCTCCACTTATTGCCAATTGATTTTGAGTAGGATGCTTTCACAAGGAGAGGGCGAGGCCCTTCAGAGGCTTTAGGACAAGACACTCTTGATTGATTGCCTTTTGTTTGTGCCTTAAGTGCATCTTGTTTCGTTGTGATCCCTATGTCATAAATCCTTTGTTTACATCTCCACGTGTGGGACAAGGGTCGCACGTGCAGGGGAGTGTTAGAGCTTGTCCACCTTGGTTAATTAAAACCTCCAAAACCAGTATATGAGCCTCGGCGGCCTCTCCACTCATTTCCAATTGATTTTCAGTTGGATGCTTTAATAATAATTAATCACCAACAAAGATAAACATTAATACTAAGTTTGGTTGTTAGTTTTGAAAAAAAAAATTTGGAGATATATTTTTGAGATAGTGTTTGGTTTGGTTTTTGGAAATGGTTTTAGGGGTGATGATTGGAGAAAGAAATAAGTAATAATTGGAGAGAGGGGTAATAAGTGGAGAGAGAGAGAGAGATAGAAATGAGTGTAATGATTGGAGAGGGGCAATGAGTAGAAAGAAAAACGTGAGTAATAATTGGAGAGATGTAATAATAGTCCAATTCATTTTATTTGATGTTCATCTGCAAGGAACTAATCCCCAAATGCCAACATTTCGCTAACAAATTCAACTCTAGATCGGTGGAATGTTCTCCTCGGCGTTGATGATTCAAGCTGAGTTTGCTAAAATCATGGTTGATTTTAGCAAAACCTAAGTTAAAATTCGCTAAAATCAACCATGATTTTATCAAATGAGGAAACCATTTGGCAAACTCAGCCTCAGACCGCTAGAGCTGCCTCTGCTTAACGCTGATGCGGTTCCACTGATGTGACCTTCAATACTGATGGTCTAACCCGTCGAGATTAGGCTCGGGGTGGACCCTTTGGTCCTTTGCACATTCCGGCCACTACAATAGCCCTTAACTTCTTCAGCCATCGCATGGATGTTGGAGGAGTTGACATGTTCATGTGGCCGAGGAATTGGAGGTTCGCCGAAAGGGCATAGTGAGCCCTAGCGGATAATAAGGGTGGATCTTGACACGCCACATCAAATCTGCGGTAGCCGATCAAAGGTGCTCTTTGGGGGTGCCACGTGGTGAGTGGCGGTTCAAATTTCAAATTTGAAATGGTGGCCCCTGCCCCTGCCCCTGCCCCCACCGCAGAGATTCCTTGCGGATTGGACAACTGGCGGACAAATTGATGGGGCCCATCATTCCTCATGCGCGTCATTTCTTTGCTGGCTCAAGGTAAAACCTCTCGTTTCTAGCGCACGCCCCTTCAAATTCCGGGAGGTTGGCTAACCCAAGCGTCACACCCTTAGTTGCAGGATCCTTGGAAAATAGGCATGTTCCCAAGACGGGAGCTCAAATCGGCACTCTCCAAGACGGGAGTTTGACGGGGGCTCACTCCTGGAGATGGGAGCTCACTCCTAACTAGGATGGGAGCTTATCCGGCCATTAAAGCAATTATTCTCATACTTTTAAGGGTGTGGAAATAAGAATATGAAAATCCAATAAGTCAAACAGTTTTGCAAATTGAAAATATCCAACTCCCAAAAACTTTACCCTTTTAAGATAGGAAAAAATTTCAATAAGTATCACTTTTCCTTCAATGGTTAAGTATTTAAAGATATTTTATATACATATTTAAAAATAATCTATATAAGCTCCTTAAGCGCTCCCAACCTTGGAAACTTCTAGGTGCCTCCACGCCCCCGCACCCACTCCCGCTCCCACTTTGTGCAACAAAGGAGACAAGGGAGAGGGAGAAACATTTTATTCTTTTTCTTGAATCGCTTAGTCTCCCGGAGCCTTCTACTCAAAAAACCGACGTCGATCCACTCCATTTCTCCTTCAAATCAAGTTCTTTGGCCTAGTTTTTTGCAAATCTTGAGATAAGACATTGATCTCTACTCGTGTCTCGCATTTTCGTTCCTTCTTCACGCCTTTTATTGCTTTAAAATAGGACTTTTTGGTTTCTATGGGGCTAAGTGAACCGTGGTTGAGTGTTTGGAAACCCTTACATTCAACCTTTTCTTCCAAGCACGTAGGGTAGCCTTCAATCTGTTCTTCCGAACAGTAGCCCCCACCTTCAAACTCTTCTTCCAAACGATTTGAGATCTTCAACCATCCCCTTCTGAACCCAAAAAGGGGGTCTTCAACCTTTGACCACTATACGCGTTGACCATCTGCCGACAAGACGCCTGCTTGTTTGGCTGAGGTGACGCCATCTAATCCGAGCCGAAGGCTGTCTCCAAGCCTACAGACTTAGATTAGGGCCATACTAAAGCAGGTTTTTCCTTGCATATGGTATCACCTTACGCCTTTGCTAGTGTTCCCTGAACACCTAAGAGGAACAATTTGAAGATCATCATCTTCAGCTTGATATCGATGTATACTATGTATTAGAGTGCGGCGTACGAGCGTTAATTACTTCGCGACCCGCCAAAAATTTGACCACATCGCCTCTACGACTCGGAGAAGTGGGCCAATGAGTACGTGATGATATCCGGCAATTTCGAGTTTGGCCCACATGACCTAAGGTTTGAGCACAACCATTACGCTAGGCTCGGCCTATCGACCGCGAGGGCTGACCCTATTCCTAGGCAAACAGGGACACCACGTAGGGAAAATTCTTCCACCAAACATAGACTTGTTTGCTATTTTCCACATTCATCGCTTCCGATATACATTGTTGCGAACTAACATCGCGCCTTTACAGATTGTACACAGTTACCAAAGGGTTCAAGGCCGACGGCAATTAGGATCGGCTGATCGCTCTCCTTCGTTGCAAGGACAAGGACGCTCCCAAGCTTCTCAAGTGCAAGCCTACCTATCAAGGCTTTGTGCCAAAGAAGCCAAGCCCAGAGCCAGTCATTGACAAATCCAAGGGAAAAGCCCCAGTTGTCGAGGATTCGATGGCGCCGAGAGTTAGGCTCAGTCTGCGAGAAATCGCTAAGCAAAACGAGAGTGAAGCCCAGCTCCCTCTCTGCCGGGATCAACACATTTACTGCCGCACCGACCATCATACAATCTATTCTTGCTTCCTCAGCCACTGTCCGCTCCGATGCAAGCCCACCGCCACCGACACTCTAGCCGCCAAGAGGGCGAGGACCGATGACAAGCCGCGGTCGAGCGAGAAAAAGAAACAATTGGACTTGAGGAGGTGCCCAATAGCTCGGAGGTCTTCGCTCCGAAATACGAGAACCAACTGGAGATGGGTTTATCACTATCATTGACAACATCAGTGAGAGCCTAGGGATCGCTCGGGACTTTTTGGCAGGCTGGCTTTGCCGAAGGAGACGACATCGCTCCTAGAACCCCGAGCGGAGAATACGGCCACTTTCTTCTACCACTTCATCAGGGTAAGAACTTTTGGCTATTCCTGTTTCATTGACATTATGCATATTCTATGTGTGCCAAATCTTTTTACCTTTGCAGGCTGCCCAATCTGCCTACCTCATGTAAGGCCTAGAAGAAAGCCGAAGGTGAGGCTACGGAGCTAAGGGAGAAGGCAGTTGAGGCGAAAGCGGCGTTGAAGGAGGCCGCCGAGCTAAAGCAGAGGGTAGCCAACCTGGAGGGGGATTGGTCCAAGTAGGCTGAGGAAATCAAGAAGATGAATGAGGAGCTTCCAAACCAACTCCAGGAAATGAGGGATAAAATCAGGCCGGCCGGGATTATGCCGATGAGATTCAGTCCATCACTACCGACACGGAGAAAAGGGGAAAGCAAAAGGGTATCATGGAGACCCACCCAACATCGTTCGAGGTCGGCTATGGCATCGGTCTGGATGCCGCCAGTGTTCTTGCTGACAAACCTCGAAGGGCTGTCCAAGACACTCCACCATTGTTTTGCCATCGCGCCTAATTGAGGAGAAAGTTGCCTAAGCCACAACTACCGAGGTGAACGTGACTGCTCCTTGGGCCCCTGTTCTGACCCACTGATGTCATTTTCTTCTTTTTGTTGTATCTTGAACTTTCGTAGTTAAATTTGGCGACTGGCGTCAAACATTTGGCCTATGCCAAATCTTAGTTGAACAGGTATTTGGGGGCCAACACCGTACGATCTATCACCGTCGAGCCTGATGATTTCATTTGTTTAACTAGGTTCCAAGGGCCGGCACCGAACGATGCACCATTGTCAAGCCCTGGTTATGCTTTTCTGCTATGTGAGTGTTTTCTTTCATGCACACGACCTCTATCATTTCCCTTCTTAATCTTTTTAAACTTGTTTCTTGGATTCCTTAGCCGAAGCTTTCCCAACCGACTGCTTTGTTGCCTGGTTGATTATAATTCCTCCAACTCTCAGTACTTGTTTACCGTGAACATTAACGCGGACATGTTGTTGAGTGGCCGAAGCATGAGTTCTTTGAAGAGCTTGGTACTGTCATCGAGCCCTATCTTGAATGAGATGGCGGCAATGTTATGGTCGCATTCTTTAATCAGATTGTAAGTTTCCCAGTGTCGGCCGATGTAGTCCTTCAAGGTCTCGTTGGACCGCCCGATGAGCATGTTAATGTTGGCCAACGCGTCAAGCATCTTCAGTTGCACATTGCTCGTGACAAACCGAGACATGAACACATACTCCTACTCATCACATCTTCCGATGGAGTCTAGTGTCAACTAACTGTACGTACCATAACAGAGCCATGCTGGTCAAGGTCATGGAAAAAGTCTTGCACATTATGGCATCACCGAAGCCGAAGAGCCCTTTTATTTGCCGATGTTGTTGCATGTGGGTAGCGGTGTCGGCATTGGGGTCAAACTTTGTGAATTTTGGCAACTTGAAATTGGTCGGGGGGATTGCCTTGGTGATCGCCTTGGAAAACGGTGACTACCGAGCATTATCTAATCTGGCATCGGAGTAGCTCCGAGACAGGTGACCGTCAACAGTTCGGTGCTGGGTCAGCTCGAAAAACTTTCATTGCACCTGTTCGGCAGTTTACAAGAACAATGTTTTTGCCATCATTATCAAGCTCTTAATTGTCGTCAAGGTTGAACCTCTAACAAACGCCCTTGGCGCCGTCGCACCGCCGCCCTCCTCTAGATCCCGAGGCAGTGTCCTGCCTCGTTGATTGCTTGTGCGATGGGGTCCTTCGCCTGTCGACAGGGATGTGGCCCTGGGTTCTCGCCGAATCTGCTCGAATGACGATCGTCACGGTGGCCATCACTGCTGTCCACATGACCTTTCCCGTTGTTGAGTCGCCAAGCCAACTCTCGGTCTCGAGCCCTCTGTGAGCTACCATGATTGCTCACCGATTTGGCGCTAGAATCCATGGAGCTTGCCTCTAATTGAGAGGTGTGGCGTGTACAGTGGTCGTGAGTCTATTGATCTCACAACGATGCTCGGCCCGACTAGATAAGATGGGGGTGAACATGCCCGTCCATTCGGTATATTGGACCGAGTGGTTGAGGGCAGAGGTCCTCCCAGTGTCCACCGTTTTAGTGGGATGGGTCATGGGTGGGCCTTCGGTGTCTTCCCTTGCCACCAGATTTGGAAGTGGCTTGTTTGCTACTTGTTTTTCTCTTGAGCTCTTTGAGTTCCGCCCACACTTAGGCCATTTGAACTTCTATGCCAAGAGGAGGGGGAGGAGGAAGAATGGTGTTCTGGCCGGGAGGCATGAGGGTGTTGAGGGGCACGATGGACCCGTACATGCTGGACACAATGTTGCTGGGCCCGGGGGCATTACGACTGACAACATTGGCACCAACTGTGATGGACCCGTCTAGGTTAAGTACGATGGGGGACGTTGTGAGTCCCAAGTCGTGTCGCACCGACTCCCTTCACTGTGCTCCATCCGGTGGGAGGAAGTTGTCATTGGCGTCAAAACCAAGTGGGAGGCTAGCCATTTCGGGAGTGCTTAGAAGAAAGAGGTTTAGAGGGGGGAAAACCACCATTATAGAGTAGAAAGAGACCAGGGAAGACAACTTGGCTACCCAGCGGAGTCGCAAATTGTGGGAGGCACTTCATCGAAGTTACCCCTTTGAGCTTCTAGTTTTGTACGGTGAGATGGTGAGTTGGCTGAACCTCACCTGAGCCCTGAGAGTTGGCCTAAGCACACTGAGTGTGAGCTTTCAAAGAAAGAGAAACTCGAAGAAACTACCAAACAAACAAACGTACTTTCTTATTGCATTGGAAAGCTTAGAGATTACAAGACTAATCAAGGGGTTATATAGGCTAAGCCTAAAAACCCTAGCAAAACCCTAATAACATAAAAGGACTAAGTTACCCCTAACATAAAAGATAAATAACAAATTAATTGAAACCTAACAATTGGAAACCCTAAATTATAATTCACACTGAGCACCTGCGTTAATGCCAAGCCCAGACCGTTAGGAGTCCAGAAGGCACTCCGCCGGTCTAGCAAGTGATCGGGGAAGAAGTAAGTATGGAAGTAGGAGTTCTAGAGAGAGAGTTTCTTTCAGCGTATGGAGTGAGGATTACCCATCTTGGGTTGGTTAGGGTGCCTTTTATAGGCGAGTACTTGCTCCTAAATTCTCTCGTGTTCCTCAAGCGCGTCATTCGTACCCGACACAGCACGTGGTCGGGTCAGAGGGTCTCGAGCAGACCCGCTGCTTCAGATGACGTCACCCCTAGAACACCTGATAAGACAACAAATTTGGGAAGATTCACCAGTTCGTAACATGGTCCTATAGACGCCGCTTGCATATCACCTGCACGCCTACGTGAAGCCTTGCCCCGGCCAGACAGCCCCAGAACCCATCGGTTCAGCTATGGCTGGGACACCTCGAACCCACCGGTTTGGCAGACTTGCTTTGCTATGACCAATGCCGGTGCTGAGCAGAATGCCTTAGAACCCATTGGTTTGATGGCTATGGTTCGCCGTCATCCTTCATGTATCTGGCTACCTGCCACCACGCGCCGCCTAACATCGCAGCCAACGTGTCAGACATGCTTGATGCTCCATCCAGCTGAACAGCCTTGGAGCCCATAGGCTCGGCTGCGACTGTGAGTCGTTGAACCCATCAGTTCGGCAAGCCCCATAGCTAGTCTTTAGGCTACTCCAATCTACAGCCAGCCCGCTTCTGCCTATGCGCCAAGCATCAAACGCACTGGTTTGGAATGTTCTCCCCGCTGTTGATGATTCAGATTGCTAGAGCTGCGTCCGCCTAATGCCGATGCAGTTCCACCGAAGTGACCTTCAATACCGATGGTCCAACCCGTCAAGATTAGGCTCGGGGTGGAACTTTTGGTCCTTAGCACATTCAGGCCACTATAGAGAGCATAAAAGTATGTATGCTACAAAACAAAATGGGCACCAAAATGAGAAGATAACTAAGAGGCTAAAAGAAAGAGGATAGAAATTCCCACCGGCATCTTAAAACTTCAGGATTAACTACCAGGGAAGCAAATATAAAATACCGAGGATATTGATCACAATTTGAAGCCACCAGATTCTACCTAAAATAACTTTTAAGGATGGATGAGCAAAAAAATTGAACGTTCAACACTTAAACCACAAATTATTTACTTTCCTTTAACTGCCTATCGCACATGGGCACTGTGTCAAAGGAAAAACATAGATCGTCCATGTCCATTCTGGCTGGTCAGCTATAACCTGACAGCTCCTAAGCAGCTTGTGAAAATATTAGTTACACAAAAGAAGCACGACACATTTCAGAATGATATTTTGGGAGTTTGAAAAAATAGTGCTTCAAATTGAATTAAGCAGGGTTGAAGCTGGAGAAGGTAAAAACTAATAACACAGAAGGAAGTACCAAATCAGCACAGTTATTTACTTTCGACAAAGCTAAACTTGTGTCGTATGAAGCAATATATACACTCAAAAAATACTAAAGACACACAAACATGGGAAATAGCATATACGCTGTCTGCAACTGTTAAATGAATGTCAGGAAAGAGAAACATAAACAAGTGCACCTCCTCACAGGTAAGATAAAACACGAGACTAACAAACCTGTTCCATGATGTTCCTGTTGTAGAAAGGATGCTAAAGCCCGAACAAAGTAATGTAATATCTTTAGAATCTACGAACCTTGAAGCGTGGATCAAACACTATCTTCGGAAGTTCCTTATCCCACTTTGAGAATGGTGCCACTCCACGTTCCTTAAGCATCTCCTACAACATCAACATATGGCAAGTTAATACCTAATAATCATTAATCAATAGGCATTAACATCTCTAACAAGGCACTCCTGTTCTAAAAGAAAGGATGTAATTCATATTTGTTTCTAACTTGCAATTATCATGGATTGATCATTGATCATCGATCCATGATCATGACTTTTGTATTCTTATTTATTGCCACCATGATAACTTTGAATCCTGCTCAATGTTCGTCATTTAATTAGCAAATAGATGAAACACATAAAGCTATAAATAAAACCTGACCCAATCAAATCAACTCGTTTTCTGGGTTTACTAGTCAAGTAGGGCAGCCTATATCTTCTATGCTAACACAGACACTCAGAAAAAATGTGCAGATAACCTGAGGTTCAACAATGGTCTATGCCAAAGTTAACTGTTAACACATTGTTAAGCATGGAAAACAGCATGCCAGCTTGACACAGGGTCATACACCCCACATGAGCCACAAGTTTGAACTTTTGAATCATTAAATGCCGCATGTTATCAGAAATTAAGACGCCAATAATCTATAATAGCAACAGTTGGATGAAAGTGGGTTCCCTTAAGAAAACTTAAGTTACTCGCTTTTGTCATATCAAGGGTGCTACAAGAGTAGGCCATCAAATGTACCAGCTGACCTGCTTCGTCAATCTGGGAAGAGCATCAACTATTTTTGGACATATTTCTACTAAGAAGGTAGAATTCGTTTACCTCCTGGTTTTTACAAGAACTTCTTATTTGGTTGCATCTACTCTAGGAAAAATCAAACCTAAAAAAGTCGATAGAAGTTCTAAGTGAGGGATCAAATAATACCAACTTCCACAGCATGTTCTATTGCACTATAACATTCAAATAAAAATATCTTGCATGATAAAAATGTAGATACCCGAACAGAGAAGTCTTTTCAAAAGTAGCATTATTCAAGTCAGCAACTTTATATGACATGATGAATAAATCTGATAGCCCTCTTCCCATCAATAAATCATGTTTTTTGATAGATACCTTGAATTGGATGATACACTCCTCCTTGGTGGGTCCGCTAACCACATCTTCAGAATCAGAAGAGGAGTCAGACATGTTACCATCACCGTTGGCATCTTTTAGCTTATCTTTGATCTTCTCATTTTGTGGGCCTTTAACTGTAGTGTCGAATGCTCTTGAAGCATTTGATTCTAACGCCACTGGTCCTGACAAAATCAGAATAGGCGATGATGTAGCAGGTGCTCCCGAGTCTTGCAACTTCTTTTTTATCAGATCAAGTGCAGACGATGATCCTGGCACGCCTGAAACTCTAAGAGCTGTGGAATCACGACCACCTGTATTAACAGCAGGAGCACTCAAACTAATAGGATCAGGTCCTGTTTCAGTCAATACATTGGTATTTGACTCTGACATTGATTCTTCTTTTAAAGCATCACCGTCTTGCTGCTTTCTCAACTCCGTTACCTCAGTCGGAATCTGCCAACTGCTCAACTAATCAAAAAAAAATGAAGAAAGAGTGACAGTTAACAATAGGATCAATGAATATCTGTAACAAAGCCAAGAGTAAGAATCCAGACAATCCATGTTCCATTGGATCAAACATTCTAACCAAGATAGACACAGGAATCAAGTTGAAAACCCATATTCTGTTACTACAACTTATCGACTTAGACTATGAGTGGGGGTTAAATACATTAATTGTACCAACAAATCCCAAGACTTACCCATCAAGTTCCAATGTCAGCTTTCAAAGTTGTGGTTTTGATGCAAAACAAGTAGCGGCCCAATTCTATGATTAGTTGGACTGGTCGAAGCCCCGGAGGCCCAAACGACTTTTAATTGAAAATTGCCAAATTCGGCAATTTAAAGACAAGCCTGGAATCGGCCCAAACTAGGTGGGCTGAAGCAAAATAGCGACGTAGTCAATATTCACCACCTAAGTTCGTGACTGATGATGGATTTCGGCCAAATTCTTTTGTTTAGGAATTCAATTTACTAATTTTGCTATTTTAGGTAATATTTAGAATATAAATTACTCTTAGCGTGTAATTCCATTTCCGTTGATTTCAGTTGGGAAAGTCTTAGAATTGTTTCTAGTTTTCAATTTTGGGAGTGTCCCTAATTTCCGCGATGTTTTATTTTTTAGTAGTTTTTTAGGGTTTCCCTACAAAGGGGCAAGTAATCTTTATTATTCGGAAGCTTTTAATCGAATACAATTTCAGAGTTAATCTCTCTCTTCCTGTGGATTCAAGAACTCTCGAGAATTCGAGACCTATCTTCGTTTGGAATAGTACACTAACTATTCTCTCGTGAATTCCACTGCATCAAGTTTGTTGAGCTAATAATAGCCCATCAAAAATGTTGTTGAGCTAATAGCCTGTTGGCGCTTGTAAATTTACATGGAGCCCACTTAGGAATTTCTAGTCACCCCTTATAATGGCAGCTCAAAAATGGCATTGCAACTTGACGTTAAGTCTAGCATTTCGAACCAAAAAATGATGGTCGGGATAGGGTGCAGGATTGTAAAATACATTTCTCAAAAAGTGGCAACGTCTCACAAGATAAATGGGCAAATGGCTAAGAAATGTACAAATTAATGGATCTATCCAATATTCCAGATCAGATACCTCAAGAGATGCTTTGAGAACACTCACTACACAACAATAACAACAACAACATAACCCATTAAGTCCCCAATAATTGGGGGTATGGGTGGGGGATGGATAGGAGACAGACCTAACCTTTGGCAATAAATGCACAAAGTGGCTGCTCCCAGAATACCACTGAAACAGATGAATTGGAGACAGACCTAACCTTTGGCAATGAATGCACAAAGTGGCTGCTCACAGAATACCATTGAAACAGTGGTCCCCCTATACCGTCGCGTTTGCTGCGGAATCATGCCCTCAAATCAAAGCCAAAAGGCATCAGAGAGGGCAGACCCAAGAATCATTTTGATTTATGTGCACATTAACATGCTTCTTTCATTCAGCATCCAGAGCATTGGCGTTGCACAACCTTTGAAAACACTCACTTATATAGGAATTACAAGAAATGTTGACCATGGGATCAGGAACCTTGACTTTTTGCAACTGTTAAAACCATATTCTGGGTGAAATGGTGACATTATTGGCAACCCAAGTTGTAGGACCAAGTTAACATAAGAGTTTCAAATTATATAAACTTCACCAACGGTAAGGAGGAAGTCTTGGACTACCAATAATACAAGTACTGAAATTCATACAGCCCTAGAAGTTATCTCCGAAAAGTACATAAGTTGGAGTGATTGTTTCCAGTTGCTTGGTTAAGGCCATAAAATATATAAAATGCTAAACTTAGTTACAGGCAACAGACGAAGTGATTTAGTTACAGCCACAGACAATTGAAACTAGGGGAGATAAAAGAGCCGAAGGAGACAAGCTCACAACATGTTCAAGCTTAGTTTGTTATGAGACATGCCGATCTCAAACGAGATGCAATTAAGCCGAACACGAGCTGATCTCGAGTAGCTTGAATTTTTTGTACATTACAAGCCAAAGCGAGCCAAGTAGTAGTTTATTCAAGCTTGGTTTGAAAACTTAACAAGCTTCAAAAAAATGTTCAAGTTCAATTTGTTTGGGTGACAAACCAATCATGAACAAGCTTTTAACAAACAAACTGGAGCTCAAACTCGAGTAGCTTGTTTATCAGCCCAAATTGGAAGATCTTCACCTGATTTTTTCACATGTTTCTCCAAACTAATATAAGCTATTAAACATTGTCGAAGAGGCCCTTCCAGTAATTTATTACCACCGCTGAGCATAATCAAAATAACTACTAAATGACATGGTTACCATTAGTTGGTTAGGATGGAAATATGTGTCTTGGTTGCTTGAATTTAACAAACAACACTAAGCTCGAACACTTAGTTGCAATTTTCCGGCATGAAGGAAGCGAAAATGATATTAATTGCGTCCCTTTTATTTCCCAAATACATATTCTTAATCGTATTCAAATACTATGCTCAAATAAGTCTAACATATGTTAAATGTAATCTCAAGGGTAAAGGGTGAATCCCAAAAAAATGGACAGTTTCTATAATTGCAGGTAATGGGCTGTAAGTGGTGGTCTTGAACTCTTGATATACCGTTGTTTAACAAAGTTGAGCCGAAATGTAAAAAGACACAGTATTTCAGTACACTGGCTTCTTCCAAGTTCAAGTGATGATTCTGACACTAATAATATTAAGGCACGAGCAAATTCAGAAGTGAGGTGAGAAGGAGATATGAGCTAAACTTACCAGCAACCATTTTTAGCCCTGAACGATATTCTATATGGAAGCAGATCGGATGTGGGGTGTGGGTATTTTCAACATCTAAGCGCCGGATATATCTAATTCTCATGTTGAAGGCTTCAAGGACACAAGGACCCAAGTTACAAATATATTCTTTTTTTAGGGAAAAATGGTAATTTCCAAACTAATATATAGCAGCAATTTATTTAAAAAAATGAGTGTCTTGCAAAACTATTAACCAAACAAACTCATAGCTTAGGGTTTCTTAATTCAGTGCATGGCCAACGAAGCATGTCTGAAACATGTCCCACTGACACTGGT
Source organism: Vaccinium darrowii (assembly GCA_020921065.1). NCBI lineage: Eukaryota > Viridiplantae > Streptophyta > Magnoliopsida > Ericales > Ericaceae > Vaccinium > Vaccinium darrowii. Next base: position 24,336,644 of record CM037153.1, on the reverse strand, counting down.
ACTTCACAAATTTAGAAAGTCCATGGAATGTAATTAAGGCTGAACAACAAGTGAATGCAAGCATGCTTGATGAAGTGGAGGAGTGAATTGATATAGGTTATTCACATGTATGGTAGACATTAATGTCCCAGCTATCTGGTGTCGTGAATCCGTGTAGGAGATACGGAAGAAGTCTTGGAAGATATAGAACCACATACATGTTGGCCACGGTCTCGATAGGATGAGAAAAAGGTAAACATTCTCTCTCCTTATAACTGGTCTGTTAAGTATAATAGACACCATGGATATGTTTGAATTTGGAACTTTACAAATTCGTGATGCGGCTAGTGGTTCAGATGTCTGTCATTGTCTTGTCCGAAAAAAAGTTTTGAAACTAATGAGAAATATTTACCGTCAGAAGGCAACAGACATCCAGGTAGGTTTCATCAAATAAAAACAAGTCACAGTAGCAACTAATTGAACTCACAAGTAGATGAAAATAAGCAGCAGGAATAATGGCAATGCATAAGCAAATTTACCATACCTTGGTTTTAACGTTGTGATAATATCGTTTGCCATCATCAGTAGTTACCAATGCCCAGTCTGTACCAGCTAACTTATCCCTAACCACGACAGCAACATCAAAATATACACATCAGAAAGAATTTTTTTACATCTTGAAATATTTCTCAAGATAAAAAACTTTAGAGTGGGACACATGAAATTCTAAACAAACACAAAAGTAAAGAGAGAGCCAAAATTCACACGAGTTCAAAATGACAAAAAGAAGAATTAGTACCCAAAAAAGTATTAGTTCTCCCCGAAGAAGTACAGGAACTCACCATGAAACTGGAGTTGGTTGGGCAGTTACTTTGTCAGGCTGCAAACAAACAAAACACAAGAGAATAATTTAGCAATCCAGTAGTGAGGCTACATCTTGATGAGGCACATACTCAGACACAAACAGTGGCATAGCTAGAAATTTAGCTCGGTGGGGGCACCATTAAACATGGTCCTAGAATTTTCTATCTGTTAGTTGTAGTAAGCAAAAATAATTTTTTTAAAAACGGACATAATAAAAAATTTGGGTAAATCAGCTTGAAATAGAAAAAGGCTAACTGAATAGACAGCTTACAAGGGGTATACCCAGGTCCCAGGGAGGAAAGAAAAGAAGAAAAAGAAAAGAAAAAGGAGAAGGTAACGGATGGCCGAGCTGGCTACAATGGGTTAAATTACTAATCTATGGGATAAACTACCTAATGCCGTGACTGAGAGGCTACAAGTAAAAGTGGTAATTGACAACTATGTGCTTCTAGTCCATCTAGGAAGAGGGAAAACAAACACTGAAAACACTTGATTGTGAATACTGAAAACAAGTTGGATCGATCTTCAATCTTCAATGTTGGGCCTTCCTCAAGGAGGGACCAATGGATCTGGGGTAAACTAAGATAACTTTTTTGGAAAGTTAACAAATATACTAGGGGATGTAAGTGATACAAACAGAAACGAGTATAATTTTTGGGATACAAATGTCCTGACCTTTATAATTTCGGGATAAAAGTGAAATTATTGGAAAGTGCAGCGGGGGCCTGTGGCCCCCCTGGACACACATTGAATCCACCACTTGACACACATGATAGAGAGCAAGTGGAGAGAGAATTTTGGTCAGAACATGGTAAACTAAATTTGAAATTCTGTGCAGCTCAAGGGTAGAAGACAACTACATAGACTAAGCATTAGAGTTAAATTAAAGTTTTGAGTTATCATTTCAGTTTTCAGGTCATTTTTCAGGGACAGTCAGGCTTAAGATTTTATGCAAGACGTATTAAAGCTTACGAAATCTCTAATTTTCTCCTTCATTATTTTCCTTCACTAAGAGCCAACTGCATAAATATATACTAACAAAAAGATTGAGAGGAGCATTAAGTATTTACAAACCATTATATCCTGGATTATATTGCAAAATACTTATACCTCTCTGTTAAAACCTTCAGGTTTCACATAAGTAGACTCTCCCGTCAAAGCGTTGTAGTAGTACACAATTCCTGTTTCAGTCTTGTGGGCCGTCCAAGCATCAACTTGTTGACCAACCACAGCTCCATCCTTGTTGCCAACGTCATTGACATTCTTACCATTATCTGCAGATGTAATGCTGACTGAATAAAAAGTTCTGGAGTCAATCCAATAAATTCCTCACATGAATTTCAAGCATACCAATTGCTGGAAGTGATTCTTGCTGCATCCCTGAGCCTGCTGTCAACTGAGGGCCGGAGGCTGCAGATATCCTGGGGACTCCTCCAGGATGTCCCAAAGGAGTGACACCAGGAGGTTGGGCATCAGGTAGCGGAACAGAAGGAAGAGACATCCCACGCGGTGGCAAGGGAAAGTGGCTAGAAAAAGTAGCAGGGTATGGTAGGAATGGCAGCCTTGGCAGGCCACTCAACTGTTGGGGTGGCAACCATGGTCCATGAGAGGGAGCACCAACAGGTGGTACAGTTGGATAGGGAGTATATGCTTGATGCTGCATGGCTGGATTTGACGGAAAAGGAGCACCTGGCATAATAGGTCTTAGGAGTGCAGAAGAGGAGGAATCCATGACTGGAGGCGGAGCAGTCAGATTCAATGGCAATGGTGCAGAAGAAGATATTCCATGGGGTGCAGTTATTACAGAAGTTCCAGAATTTCCAGGGGGCACATGAAATGATGGGGCCGTTGGTATTCGTAAAGTTGCCGGACTCAAATTATGAGATGAAGATACAGCCATCGCAGAACTTGATGTGGCATGAGAAGGTTGTGAAAAAGACTGAGAGACAGATGGTTCAGATGGAAACAAACCAGTTTCGAGTGTAATATCAACTGACGAATTCTGCCATTAGTGAAGGAAACAGAAACCGCTATAAGTTAAGGTATGTCAAGTAAAAGACTAGAAGTTATCAATTAGCATTGCAATTGCACAGAACATTTACTAGTTACCAGATCAGCGCATCAATTCTTTGAAAGACCATGATAAAATATACCTTTAATTGGTCACCACCTTGTCATTTCAAAACTTTTATTCAAAACAAGTTTTTGCCTTCTATGAGAAGAACCCGCTGTAAGGTCTGCATCCTTGTTATAAAATTTTCAGTATATAGTTGAAGAATTACCCGAAAAACTATACACAGACCGGCATTTAATTCGATACTGAACCATAACAAAGTTGCCTAGTTAGATTTGAAACCTGCGACTCCTCTCATTATAAAAAAAATAAATAAATAAATAAAATCAAGACATGTCATTCAAGCTAAGAGCTAATCTCAAAACCTCAATAAAAGCTACATTTGGACTCACTGTTGTTGCATGCTCACAAACTCTGTACAACACTTTAGTACAAATAAGGGAAGAACATGTAAAGATTTCGTCGGTTTATTGCTTTGCATTAGCCTAGGACTCCCATTGAAAGAAAAGCTCACAGAATTAGTTGAGGCTCCTTTTGAGGCAACAGATGAGGGAGCTGGAGGTAGCATAATTTGTGCAGCTGTCCTGGCTAAGAATGAATTAGGGCCTGCAGGCTGCCCAGGAACAGGAGGTTGTAAGGATGCTGCATCAAGTGGAGCATTCTTCCTCCCTTCAGCAACTGGCTGCCATTTGACAAAAGAAAAGATCACAAGCATGTAAAAAATGCTCCAGGGAGGATATAATACAAAACCCCTCAAAATATGGGTATAAACCATAAAATCCCAACATAATATGAAATGTAATAACATCCAGTTTCGAGATGCGGCCCAACGGGCAACTCTAACTGCTGGACTTTAACTAGAAATAGATAACAAAAACAGGAAGAAAAAAAAAAAAATAAAGCAGCAACAACAACAACAGAAAACTTAGGCTATGTTTGGTAACACTTCTGTTTTCTGTTTTCTGTTTTCTGTTTCTGTTTTCTAATTTTTGTTTTTTGTAAAATGGAAGTGAAAACAAAAAATATGTTTGTGTGAAATTATTTTCAAAAAAAAAAAGTAAAAACATAATTATGAGTCGGTTGGAGGTGTGCCGGCGGGAGGCTGGAGGTGGTGGGTGGTGGCGGTGGCCGTGGCGGGTGGCGGCGGTGGTGCATGGTGGCTGGAGGTGGAGGTGGTGGTGGGTGGTGGCGGCGGTAGTGGGTGGTGGTTGGTGCCGGTGGTGGCGGTGGTGGGTGGAGGTGGAGGTGGTGGTGGGTGGTGGCGGTGCTGGGTGGTGGTGGTGGTTGTGGGTGGTGGGGTGGTGGTGGTGGTGGGTGGTGGCGGTGGTGGTGGGTGGTGGTTGGTGGGGTGGTGGTGGTGGTGGTGGTGGTGGTGGTGGGTGGGTGGTGGCGGGTGGAGGTGGTGGTGGGTGGCGGTGGTGGGTGGTGGTGGGTGGCGGTGGTGCATGGTGCTGGAGGTGGAGGTGGTGGGTGGTGGTGGGTGGCGGTTGGTGGTGGCTGGAGGTGGAGGTGGTGGTGGGGTGGTGGTGGTGGTGGTGGCGGCGGCGGCGGTGGTGGTGGTGGGTGGTGGGTGGTAGTTGGGGTGGCGGCTGGTTCTGAGAAAACAAAAACAGAAAGTGAAAGTTGAGATTTTCAACTTCCTCAAATTTCATAAATAATGGAAGTAAGAAGTAGAATTTGAAAGTAAAAGTGGCACACAAACAACATTCTGTTTTTAAATTGTGAAAATTCTGAAAACAGAAACAGAAAACAGAAAACGAAAGTGCCTCCAAACAAGGCCTTAGAAAACAATCAAATACATCTCCCTTATGAGACATGATACATGTATGCAGCTCTGTATCTGTATCTTGAACAAAAGATCATCTTCTAATGTTGGTCCAGATTATTCAAGGGTACAAATATTATATCATATGATAAGGTTTGCCTGCTTCGAACAATGACGAATACCGCAAGAACGAAACAAACGAACAACACAAATGTCTAACAGTAATCAGTGGTCCACGTTGTCCAAAGGAGTTATTAACTGCCATTTGGGAGAACCTTCAGGGGGAGCCATATATTTTGTCTTCCGAGATATGGGACAAAGAATGTGGAAATCATGTACTGCTTGCCTTACGTGTACCCACTTGACACCTCAAAAGCAAATTTTTCAGCTAGTTACTCGAATTACAGGTCTGGTATTGAAACATTCAGTCTCATTAGCTTGTCTCATATCAAGAAGTAATCAGCACGTCAAGGTACTAGCTACAGCTCCTCATTTGACTTAAATGGAAAATGATTTTTTCTTTTATAAGTAATAAAGTTTATTGAAAAGGCATCAAGAGGGTGCCACCCATGTACAGAAGAAACGAGGAATAAAAAAGAAGAGGCAATCGAGGAATAAAAAAGAATAGATCAATTAAAACCAAGCTATACCCCCTCTATACTCCAAACATATCCAACATATCAAAGAATTGTTTTACATGATCCCCTCGATCATAGCCAGATACCTAATCCACTTGATAAAGAGGACTATCATTTCAATCTATACCTTTTGGGGTTCGGTGTGGAATCCATGACAATCCACTATTTGACCATTTCAAACCCCAACTACAACTAGGACCTCTTTCCCTTCGCTCTGGTACCTAAACTTTGCTGAAGGATCCACATATTTTCTCCGGCAAAATGCATACCACAATTAATTGTGACAAGAAACTGTAAGACTAAGTTGTTGAATTGAGACATGAACTGAGTATCGCCTATCTATTTTTCTAACTCGCGCGTTATATTGTAGCATGGACAGTTTATTTTCAGCATGTTTAAAGAAAGGTAAAATATATTCATAGTAAAAAGAAAATGCAATTGTTATTGGCATCCATTGAACAATGTTTAATCAATAAAATGATAAAAAGTAAGATTCTTAAAAACAAATAGACACATGCATAAATACTTATCACTAATTAGACAGACTGAGTGAGATATGAAGTAAATGCCAAAAAAAAATGCGTCTCTTCAGTTCGATAATATATCATTAGATCCAATAAGTTCCAGTGCAGTTTAGGCTAGCCTATGCTCAACTAAAGATCTAAAGGCTTTCCTAGAAACTAACATGGGATTATATATTATCAGTTATCAGATCAAATGCGTTTTTTCAATTTTCAATAATTATTACACTTTTCGATTTTAAATATCTGAATAGATTTCCCATAAGCCAACATACTGTCACTGAACTCATCTTATGATTCAACTCCTACTGGAAACCCCTTGATAACCTGGGGGACAAGATATCGTCTGGAGGATGCTGGTGCCGGTTATTGGCAAGTAGTTGAACCATAATAACATTCATTGTATGCATCTTGCCCATGAATTTATACTTTATTTGATATCATTCACTACGAACGTTTGAGATGTGTATCTATCTCCCGCTTCACTGAGTGTTGATTGAAACAACCTTTCCCAGAAACGAACATATATATTATCAGTTATCAGATCAAATGCATTTCAATATGTTTCAACAACACTATTCGATTTTAAAGATCTGAATAAATTTTTCATAAGCCAACATACTGTCACTGAACTCATCTTATGATTCAACTCCCACTGGAAACCCCATGATAACTTGGGGGACAAGATATCGTGTGGAGGATGCTGGTACCGGTTATTGGCAAGTCGTTGAACCACAATAACATTCATCATTTCATTGTGTACATCTTGCCCATAAATTTATGCTTTATTTGATATCATTCATTGCGAAGGTTTGAGATGTGTATCTATCTCCCGCTTCGCTGAGGGTTGATTGAAACAACCTATTCCAAGTTACACTACTGCCACAAAAGGGAAAGTGAGAACTCAAAAGTTGACAATCAAGTTATAAACGTGAGTAAGGTAGACTTAATCAATCAGGCTGACATACACGGACAAAGTATCTATTAATTTCGCATTGTCCTATTCAGCTCATCTAAGACAACTTGAAAATAACATTCCCCAAAAACGCTGAAGAATCAATCAGGAAGACATATTCGGAGAAAGTATCTATTAATTTTACATTGTCCTATTCCCCCCCACTAAGACACTTTTAAAATTACTTTCCCCAACGATGCCACAGATTAATTCAACTGCTCCTATATTCTATGGGTCGCTTCATCTACCGAAATTTGTACGTCATGCTATCACATGTCCATTTTAAGAGGCATTTACGTAAACAGTGTATTAGTAAACATACCTATTGACCTTGAAACACCGAATTTTAGGTACCATATTGTTTAGCCTATAAGCCATCAATAATACTGCCAAAAAGTACCCTGGTCAATTTAAGTGGGTCCATAAAATGACACCCCCACCACCCTGATTTTGTACTGCTGTTCCACCTCAGATGGTGCTTACAGTTTACCTGACAATAATATCGCTTTTGTAAAAATTGTGACCCTTACTATGCTCAACTGTGATTGCCGGCTACCGAGCATTCCGGCCACACCATTTGGAACGGCATATGAAAAAGGACCGTTGTTCCCAGACAGGCCAGGAACTGAGGGTTGGATGAATGCAGAAGCGGGCAAATTAGACTCAATAACCTGCAATCCAACCAAACCTTTTAAATGATTACAATTTCATGGATAACAATACCCAGATAGATTACTACACAGAGAAGAGGGAACAATGACTAACAAGAGAGGATGACAACACCTGCGAGCTCCCTGAACTGATGCCAACGTTTGGAAACACATTATACGAGAATAATGGGGAGGATGCGGGGCCAGCTCCGCTATTTGAAGTTGAAGTAGGTGTACCCACAAGTGGACCAGTCGCAGCACTTGGGGTTGACGGACCAGATGCAGGAGCAGAGGATTGAGATATTGAAGTCTGCGTTTCCTGCGGCAACCAAGCTGGTGATGCCATTAATTGATCTGCAAATGAAAAAAGTCTCCGAATATGAAGTTGTCCCCTCTGTCACAATTCTGCTTCTTGAGAAATGTTTCCCGCTTAATAGTTGCTTTTCAGAAACAGTTTCCTAAAACACTACTCAGAAAACTTGTTCGGGTTTACAGAATTCAAAACAATGTTCTAAGCAATGTAACCAAATAGAGGAGAAGTGATTTTCCTCAAAAATGATTTTCCTGGAATAGAACTCTAATCTAACAATAGAACTACAAATATCCTTGAAGCCTACTCCCGCTCCATGTGAAAACGAGTTGGTTATTTGTTTTCAAAAACAGATAGATGAGAACTGTTCTAAATACAATATTCTAAGCAATTTAACCAAATAGACGTCTCTCTAAAAATGAAATCAACGAGAGAGAAAGTGCGATATAGGTTACATGGAGATGCTGGAAGGAAAATCTGAGACTACATACAGAACATTGACACAACATGCAACTATGCGAAAATGTGCCTTGCAATAATATATATATATATAGAACCTGAAAGGACGAGGGTAATCCCTTTGGCAACGAGACAGGGCAACTGATCAGTATCTTTGCAAAATCAGAACTTTCTTCGCGTACCAATCAGGAGAATCGAAAGAGATCAACTGTGCACTCTCCTTGCAGAATTGAACTTTCGACTTGAAGTGTGGATTTTGGAACCCTAGCAGCATGTCATCGCCCTCGTTCTACTTTCTGAGGGATTACAAGTTTCTACAAAGGGCAATAATCAGTGCCCGAAGCCAGAATGGGGAAAAGATAAAAAGGAAATAAGCCGTCCGGGTTATGATCTATTGGTTGAACCGGTTAACGGTTCAACTTGGGCGGTTCATAATAACTGCCCACCTTAATTACACTACTCCTCCTAAGATTGATACAAATCATACAATAGCCCCATTAACAAGGGAAAATGTCAGAAAAAAAAAAAAACCCTGACCTTTGACCCGTTTATCACATCAACACTGGACCTTTTAAAAATGTCAACTAAACACCCAAGCTTGACACTCCGTTATCAATTTGCCCCCTAATTCGATTTTTCGTCCAATTGATAACGGTTAGGAAGCCTCAGAATTAGGTTAGAAACATCAAATAATTACGATTAGATAGCACATCATGGCACCTGGATCAGCTTTGGAGGCACCCACATCGGCTCAATCCTGGCGCCTGGACTCGATATAGGTGCTTGGAATCGCTCAATCCAGGCGCCTGGATTCACTTCGGGTGCTTGGATTCCAAAAAATCGTGAACAGTTGTAACTGTTCCGGTGATGTTATTTCAGTCCAGGCGTGCCCTAAATCGATTACTTCTCTTCTTCTCCGACATAACCGAACGTCTCTCTTTCTACTCTCACCTCTCTCGGTCTCAATATTCACTATTTCCATACAAATCCTCACCAAAAACTTGTTTTCCAACCACAAATTCCTAGATCTACTCGGTTTTGCTCGATTTCGGTTCGAAATCCACCCACCCGTCGACTTTTATGGCGGAACCGAGCACTACAAAAACTTCTTCGGCCCATTCCGGTTCGGAAAGTGATGGGGAGAGACAAGGGGCAGTCCCACTGGCGGTGAGGACCCCCGTGGGTGGTGCGGCGGCGGCGAAGGAAGCCGTGGGTGGGACCCACAGCCCTGAGGAGGCTGCGATCGGAGTAGACGAAACCAAGGGGCCTCCACGGTGGTCGGCGGCGCAAGGGAGGAGGTGACGGACCTCGTGTCGGTCCAAAATCCCACAGGAACTTTAAATTTGGACCGGGTAAGTCTTGCTACAGCTGCTCTAAGTACTTCTAGTGGTTTGGATATTCCTATTGATATTTTTGTTAGTAGTAGTGTTCTTCCTACTGTTGATGATGTTGTTTTGGCGGCTGTGGGTGGTTCGGGTGGGGGTGATGTCGGTGGTAGTGATGTTGGTGGTGGTGGTGATTTGGTACACAGTAGCGGTATTGCCGAGGGTGGTTTGGTGGGCGGAGATGCTGCCCGTAGGAATTTAGGTGATACAGAGCATGGTGGTGGAGCTATAGGTGGTGTTGATAGAGGTGTTGGTGGTGTTGGTGAGCGGATTCTGAGTTTAGGTGGGCTCAATGTGCTTGTGGGGGATGATGTTGTGATGGAGGATTTAGGTACTAGAGAGGGGAATGGTGATAGTTTGAGGGGCGGTGGTAGCTTGATGGGTGGTTCGGGTGGTGGTGATGTTGGTGGTGGTACGGGGGTGGCAGCGGCGATGGTTCAACACCTGATTTACCTACAGGTGATTCAGGTGAGGGGACGAATAGGCCAGATAAGAGGAAAGGGATTGTTATGGAGATGACAGACATTCCTCCAGCGACAGAGGAGACTACTTCTGAGGTGCTGAGGGAGGTTGAGGCTGAGGAGAGAGAGAGCGGCATAGGGGTGAGCATGGACCGGATTGGTTCGGTTTGTAGTAAACCAAAAACCAAACCACTACCTACGGATTATGAATTTGGAGAACCAAACCAACCCACAAAAGGCATAGAACCAAACGAATCCAAACCATTAAAATATGGTTTGGATTCGGTTTCGAACCACAGTTTGCTTAATATTAAGATATTATTTCCATAAACTATTTAGAGTACTTGCAATTTAGGTTTACTATGTTAGGTTTATCCAGAATACGAATAGGTCCTCATATATAGAAATTTAGGGTAATTAATCATGGTAATGAAGGAAATCAAGGAATAGGAATAGGATATGACCGAATCATGTATAGAAATTTGAAAAAATAGAAATGTGCTGTGGATCAAAATTGGAATGGAGAATTTCATCACCGAATTTATTTGCTATGACTAAACCACTATTGGTGTATTGGAAATATGGGAAATCTTAGGTAAAATAAAATCTTCCCAGAGAAGGAATAATAAATAAATTAAATTAGGAAGTTAGTTGACTATGGCACGCACGCACCCGCACACACACATATAATACACATGGTTCGGATCGGATTAGAACCGGAACCATGAACGTAAATCCACAAACCAAACCATTGACTACGGATTCTAATTTTTTTAAACCTGGACCAAACCACGCTACTAAAAAACCAAACCAAACCAATCGGTTTGGATTGGTTTGGATTGGATTCATGGTTTGACGGATTTTCTGCTCACCCCTAGAGCGGCAGGTCCGAGAGTGTCAGTGGTGGAGGTGGCTCGACGGGCACTATTGGTGAGACCGGTCTTTCACGCGGACACCTATGACCCACTTGTGCACCACATAGTGCCCTTAGTGATAGACAGATACGTTTCGTTGCAGGAGAGATACGATGGAGAGGAAGTCTTGCTGGACGTTGGGAGGCACCTTTCCCGTGATTGTTTGGAGGTACAGACTTGGTTTATCGCACTTTTCATTTGTCGATTTCATTATAGATTATGCATTGTGAATTTGTAAACTTCATGAACTCATGTATTGATGAAATGCCTTTCTGTCTCAACAGGTGTTTGAGTGTGAATGGCTCATCTGGGAGGACTCTGTCTCTGTTTGTAGATCTCCACCATGACGTGAGAGAGTTGGTGGTTCTTGCTGGTTTTGAGCCGTTTATAGAGACGCAGACGAAGACGATGTGCGACCATTTCGTGGTGACAGCTCTGGCGGAGAGGTGGAGGGACTCTACGAATACCCTTCACCTGTTATTTGGAGAGGCGACGATGACACCACTGGACTTCTCAGCGATCACAGGTCTGCGAGTCGGGGGAGAGCCATTGCCTTTTGACTCAGGGATAGCCCAGGATGACGATGCACTTCGACACTATTTGAGCTGGAAGCCCAACCACGGGGCGGACTCTATCGGTTACGGTCAGTTTGCTGACCATTGTCTCAGGAGACCCACGTCTCGGCTTGCTGCGGAGCAAAAGGCCCAGTGTTACCTGCTTTACATGTTCGGCGCGACTTTGTTCGCGAACCAACGCCACCACGTGCACCTGGGTTACTTAGCGGCACTGAGAGACTTCGGGCGGGTTGCCAGATACGACTGGGGAGGTTGGGCTCTAGCCTCGTGTTATGCTTTCATGGGATCCGTATCTTGAGGTGTGGCGACGAGCATAGGAGGATTGTGGTCAGTTTGGGAGGTAAAACATTCAACTTCATTTCACATACTTTTACTGAATTTCTGTTTATTTACACCATGTATATTTACTGACCATTCCAAATGTTCTACAGTTATGGGCTTATGAGGTGCTGAGATTATCGCCTCCGGAGTCCTCTTACCGAGACCCACGCGTGATCCCTCGAGCTCTTCATTGGGGACATGGATATAGAGGAAAGAGCAACGTTGCGGCCAGTTGGACTTCTTCCGAGGAGAGCTCGACCGCCTTACTTCCGTAGAGGTATATGCAAGCTCTAGATCTCATATCAATGTTGTTGTTCACTTACTGCATATTGTCTCAAGAACTTCTTGCTTTTTGTGCAGGTGCACTGGCAGGTATGGGATGGGATTCATGATGAGTACCTCACCGAGCAGAGAGCTGACATGAGGGAGGGTGCTACTGGAGTGTGCGTATGGTTCGCAGTGGTATCTCGGAGACAGGGTACTGCGCCAGTCGATACGTGCTCCGACACAGGTGGTACCAGGACCTCTCCCGCCACTGGTTCTGAGGACTGAGAGCTACACTCTGGCAAAGATTGAGCGATACACCATCCTCGATACTGCTTTAGATTAGTACCTCCGACCGACAGAGGACTATGAGGTGTACTGGCAGCGGTACTTGGCTGGCCCACTGGACGTGGTGGGGTACAGGGAGAGAGTTAGAGCTGCACGAGAGGCTGCTGCACAGGAGGCTGCGGAGGCTCTGGCTGCTGAGCAAGTAGAGAGAGCCGGTGTTAAGGAGCAGGCTAGTGGTAGAGCTAGAGTGAGAGAGGAGGCTGGTCCTTCCGTTGTGAGGGAGAGGGGAGGGTCTTTTGTAGAGGATGAGAGAGAGAGAGAGAGTCAGAGTAGAGAGAGAGAGTGAGAGAGGACGTGCCGATGGAGGATGTCCCTTACATGGGGGGAAGTGTTCAGGAGGAGGAGAGAGAGGAGGTGCCAGGAGGGAGTGGGCTCGTGCCCATTCTTAGAGAGCGATGGGGTGGTGATACAGTGGGAGAGCCCGAGCCCTCGAGGAGGTCAGGGCATGCTGTCGCGAAGTTGTGGCAAGTTTCTGTGCAGACTCTTGAGGGGGAGAGAGGGTATGTAGGCATCCCTCGACCAGCTGCCGATCTTGTGCTTCTTACTGCCCCGGTATGCAAAGTTTCATTATTTCTATAAGCTTCCATGATTTTGAGATCTCTTTGCTGAAACTATTGTTTCTTATTGCAATTTTCCCAGGATACCGCGCGCTTTTACTACGAGCAGACTCACAGTCTGTGGATCCTAGTTCGTTAGCTGGTGGCTGGAGCAGATGTGGTGCTTCGACGGCTGGGCGACCCTGCCCCTCCAGTTCTTCCCAGTCCTCCACTTTCCCGGAGCATTCCGGTATTTCTCTTTGCTTCTGTATTCCATTCAGATATCCTGTTTTATTACTAAATGTTGAAATGTTCTTTGACTTGACCTTGCTTGCAGGCGCCCAGGAAGCGCTTGAGGGGTGGTGTTGCAGGCCCTGGATCGACAACCATCTGTCTGTTCCGCTCAAAGGAGGCGGGTTATGTCACACCCTCATTTTTAATAATCAAAATTCATATAAAATCTATGTAGGATTGATCAAAGTCATACATATATTCATTAAAAGTCAAAATCAAATATCTAGTTACAGATCAAGTTCCATGTGTCTCTAGCCAACGGATACCCATACCCAAGTATATAAGTACCAAAAGGGATTTATTTATTACATATCTTGATATTGACAAAAGATTTAAGAAAAATTGAAGTTTACAGAGTCGTCTTCCAAAATACATCGAGTATCAAAATGATAAAAATAACTCCATGACTCGTGTATGCTTCAAACCATGCATTCACACTCCAAGCATCCGTGTCATGCTCCGTGATGGGTACCTGAAAATTGATAGGTTGAGCTACACTAGCCCAATAGGAAACCATTCTACAAACGCTAAGTGTATAAAGTATGATATGCGCACATGACGTTGGATACCAAAAATAATTTAAGCAAGATATAGCATGGATGACTAAAACAAGTGATAAATGATCATAAAGTACCCATGTGTCCAATGAAATACATTAATGTCCAAAAATATCCAAAGTGTCCAACTAGATCATTTGTCAACCCGTATATCACCACAAACTTATTATGTACCCACGATTAACTATTTCCACCATCAACACTATAAATCTCATTAACCCATCATGGTTAAGCTTGAGGATGTTGAAATCTCCTTCCGAGTCTTTTGGGCCTCGTGGAACCCATGTCCGAGTCTCATGGGCCTCGTGGAACCCTTGCCCGAGTCTTATGGGCCTCGTGGAACCCTTCCTAGCGACTCACCGAGTGGTGGTCCTAGTGCATCAACTTACATTTCGCTCAAAACACAAACTATTTCACATGTGTCCGAATAATAAATATCGCTCATTTCCCTTTCATGTAAAATAAATATCGCTCATTTCCCTTTCATATAATGTACGTCACCAATTTCTACAAAGTCTACATGTATCAAACGTAAGTTGAAAAATCGAGGAAAAATAACCAATCATACAAAGATAGGCTAGGAAGGGGTATTTCGGTCATTAACAAAGTGTACGATGTGGATATGTCAAGTATGGAACCACTCAAGTCAATCGGAAACCAAAGGAGAATTTTCTAAAATTTTGAGAATGGTATGGATACCTCCCAAGAGTGGTATGGATACAAATGCACAACCAGCGAACAGAATGTTTGGTATCCATACTTCACGAAGTTGGTATGGATACCAAAGGCTACAAACAGTTTTTAAGAAAGGTATGGATACCCTCGAAATTGGTATGGATACAAATGCACATCCCGCGAACAGACAGATTGGTATCCATACCTCACGAAATTGGTATGGATACCAAAGGCTCCGAAAATGAAATTGTTGACAGCCTTTGCACAAATGAATGGGGTTCCAACCCAAGCCAATTTGGGGTTTTCAAACATCAACCAAGCATAGAATAAGCATATATCATCCACCAATTCAAAGATTTAACCCCCAATTAAGTGAGAACCAAACTCAATCATACCAAACCCATTTCTATGGAGATTTTCAAATCTTAACTAGAAATTTATAGGTAATCCAAACATATACGCAACAAATCAACAAAATACAATTAGAGAGAGTAGAAATTTGTTCCCTACCTCAAAGATTAAGCTCCAAATGTGAAGAAGATGAAAAACCCAACTCTTGTTCTTGAATCCCAACCGAAATACACCTCCTCCAAGCAAAACCAAACGTACCCGGACTCTAAATCACGCGTAGATGATGAATATGAGGTTGAATCTTGAGTTTGAGAGGTGTGGGAGGTGGATTTTGGCAAGAGAAATGAAGCAAAAATGGAGAGGGTGAGAGGGAGAGATGGCTGGGTATTTTAGAGAGAGAGAGGGGTTTGTATTTTTGTCAAAAAATCTGATCCTAACATGATATATATACACCCACACACTTGCACTTAAGCCCCTCAATTTTCTAATGTGTTTTAAAGACACCCCAATGCATATACTCACTTCACATTGACCCCATATTGTATTTTAAAACATTTCCTACACTTCCCCAATATTATTTTTTAAAAAAATTATTTAAAAACACGGGTCTTTACAGGTTATGTTGCGATGGGAGAGGTCGAGGAGGAGGGTGCGGATGGGAGGTCAGTCTGCCAGAGAGTTGGTGAGCCGTCGACCGCCGAGGGGTCGGGTACAGAGATTGTTGCTGAGGAGCCTCTTCCATGAGAGCCTGTCCCAGAGGACGCACCAGAGAGCGAGGATGACGAGGAGGATACTCAGGAGTTAGGCGACCCGTCGTTAGTGTTTGATAGTTTCGGGGCATTGAGTCCCGCTTTGCTTTTAGATATTCGTTTGTCTTTTATCATTTTGGGCCTGCGTGCCCAAGTAGTCTTTAGGTCGGGCCTGCGCGCCTGTTCTTGCTTTTTTGGGCGCATGTTTGCCCCAGTACTTTCTGATATGAGCCTATGGATTATGACTTGATACTCGACTTATATTGACTTTTATGGATGCCATGTTTCGGTATATGAGATTTGCACTTTTTATGCTGTTCATGCGTTTCATTATTGAAAACATAATAAAACACCAGTTGTGAAACTCACGAGTAACAAGAGAAAAAAAGAAAAAAAATTCCTTTATTAGCTGTAATGAACGAAAGTATATTCAAGCTATTTGCAATACAGAATGACACGATTATCGACACAAGTGTTTGTGAATTTATTCAAAACACTTTTAATGAACAAATATCGACATGAGCGACTCAAATGTACATGGATACGATAACAAATGTTACTGACACTTTCACCTGACTCAAAAATATATGTACAACACGTCTGAACTGATTAAATGACGCAAATGACTCTAGGATAGAATTTGGTGTCCATAGGGCTTGTTTGAAATGACGGCTCTTCATTGCCACGCACTTTTCTCCGAGAACAATCATCCCACTGCCTTCACGAAGTCATATTCATCTAAACCAACCATTTAAACTTGGTAAAACCAACTTGCAACCTTTAACCATGATTCTGAGATGTCAAACCGAGCTTGTTTTGCGGAAAAATTGGTCTAAACGTCTCGTTTCCTGAGTCTTCCACGAATGGATCTTTCTCGCAAGTCACAAATGTCCATTGGAACATGTTGGAATCAATGGAATTTGCCAAAAATGCATGGAAATGAGTTTGGTGGTCAAAACCTGGTTGCTGCTATCTGGTTTCCAGGCGCCTGCATCAGGCTAATCCAGGCGCCTGGATTGAGTCTGGGCACCTAGAAAGGGCAAATCCAGGCGCTTGGACTTGCCTCCTGGCAGAATTTTTGTTCTTCCCAAAGCACTTTCTTGCCCATTGCATGGCGTTCTTCTGCCCTAATCTGCATGAAAACTGTTAAAATGTCCTTTCCAAACCACATCCATATTTTTCCAAAGCCTTTCCCGTCATTTTCCAACAAATACTTTCCTTTTCCAAGGCTTTCTTATGATTTCCCATGCAATTTTCTTGAAAACTAACTTTGAATTCATTGAAACTTGAATTTCCTTTTTTTTTCCCATTCTTGCATGTAAAATTGTCATCACTCATCATACTTCTCCTATAAATGCCATGCTTTGCCAAGCATTTCTTTCACATCACCTTTCATCATCCCATTCTCTTCCATTTCGTTCTCCATTCCCCTCTCCTTCAACTCCACACTATGGCCATGCTTGCATCCGCCGTGCTTCAACCTTGGATAGCGAGCTTTCATGCATATCTCGAAACTTGTCCCGATACCGAGCCAGTGGTTCCTCCAATCCGCATTAACTTGGTTAGGATCCTTTGAGATAAGCTTGGTGTGAGTGATGGCCTTGCAAAGCACTTGATTCGCGGAGGTTCGCTTGACATTCTTCGCCTTTTTGGGATTTTAGTCCACGCGGTAATCCATTGGACTATACTATTCAGAACCGCCGCATGTTTGCTCTTTGCATGTGCCTCCTTGCCACCTATTTATTGGTTTTGAATGACGCCATCCCAATCCCTCAATTGTTTCAGTTACTGCGCAAATTGAGCAACGAAGAGATGTTGTTCCCATGGTTTTGGCAGAGACTCTGATGGGCTTGGATGTAGTGAGGTCGGGAAGAACCGACATGTTTGCCGGGAGCCCCCTTTTGCTTCAGGTTTGGATTTTGGTCTTGGGATTTGGTTTTCGAGTTTTGATTTGGGTATTTTGGATTCATTTTGGCTTGTGGGGTTTTTTTTTTTTTTTGGCAGATGTGGCTGTGTGACAAAATGAAGTTGATTGCGGATCTGGCAAATGACTGGGTTTATCAGGCTAGGGATTGGAGAAACAGGCGTTTCGTGGAGATTCGTAACAATGTGGAGGACTGGTTGGATTTCTTTATGGCAGTGGAGGAAGAACACATCATTTGGAGGTGCCACTAGTTGTCTCTGCCTGACATGACGTCCAGTCACATGGGACACTCATGGGTGGTTTTGGCTGGGCTGATGGGCTTCACTTTCTACTTTCCTCAATGCATCCTCCGCCAGTTTGGAATTCGCCAGGAGGCAGAGTTTTCATACCCTGCTGATTTCCATCTCCCAGAGTTTAAACATTCGGTAGTTGAGACCTATCGTCGTAATTGGGGACGCAGGGTGTCTTGGGTCCGAGACCAGTATCCGAGCATTCACCTGCGAGGAAGGTACCGCCATTGGCTTAGGAGGGAATTGGAGGCAAGATTTGGCAACAACGTGGACTGACTCTCTCAACTTAGCTAAGCCGTTTCTCAAAATAAATGGTGTACCCATGTAGTTTTTTTGGGTAAATATACCCATGTAGTTGTTTCCTTCTTTTGAGTGTTGCTTGTTGCTTTTTAGGCTTTTATGCTCAGCTTATGTAATCGAAGAAGTGATTTGAATAAAATTGAACTATGAAGGGTTTCCCCCTCTTGGTTCGTTTAATTCCATATGCTATCTCCTTCGGATATCGTGAGAATGCGAGCCAACTCAACGGATTTAGACCGAACCCCAGGATAGGGTTGCCTACGTATCCTTTTTCAAGGAATCAGGTCATGACGTAGTTCAAGCAAAGGTTCACTCGGGTATTAACACTGTCCTTTTTACGCTCTAAATTTTGCCTGGTATCGCCTTTTCAGGTTTTCGGTCCAGCGAGCTCTTTTGAATTTTTGCCTTAAATTTTGCCTAGACCGCCCAGCGTGGGTTTTCAGCCTAGCATGCTTGCTCTGAATTTTGTTTGGGTCGGCTCGCCCTTATGATTTTCCGCCCAACTAGCGTCTCTTAGGGGTAATATCGCTTGAGTTGGTCCAAGTTAACAAGATTGCTGAACTCATTTTCATCCAAATCAATGATCACTGCTGCCCCACCATCGAGTATGGTCTTGATAATATACGGTCCTGCCCATTTCGGTCTGAATTTCCCTCGTGGATCAAATATCGGTGCCCGAATCTCTTTCACGACCATATCTCCTTCAATCAAATCCCTGGATTTCACCTTCTTGTTAAACGCGCGAGCAATTCTCCTCTGATATCCCTGAATGTGATGCAACGCTCGCAGTCGCCTTTCATCGAACAACATTAGCTCTGCAAACCTATCACTCAACCAATCAGCTTCATCAATCTCACTTTCTATCATCACCCTCAAAGATGGCACTTCAAGCTCAATAGGAAGTACCGCTTCCATACCATATACCAATGAATAGGGTGTTGCCCCTGTCGAAGTACGGATGGAAGTACGATAACCCTATAGTGCTAATGGTAGTTTTTCATGCCAATCCCTAGATGATTCAACGATTTTCTCCAGAATGTTCTTGATTGACTTATTTGCTGCTTCTACAGCTCCATTAGTTTGTGGTCTATACACTGTTGACTTGTGTACCTGAACATTGAACTCTTCGAGTACCTCTGCTGCCCTACCTTCGAAATGCACCCCGTTGTCTGACACAAACGCATACGGGACCCCATATCAGTAGATGATATTCTGCTTGATAAAATGAGCCACTTGCACTGCAGTTAATGTAGCATAAGAAACTGCCTCCACCCATTTTGTGAAATAATCAATCGCCACCAAGATAAACTTGTGACTATTTGATGCCGGTGGCGTGATTTTCCCAATCACATCTATGCCCCATATGAGAAAGGCCAGGGTGTTGCCATTGTATGAAGCTCAGTTGGCGGAACATGCATGAGATTGGCATGGACTTGACACTTATGACATCTCCGCACATACTGGACGCAATCTGTTTCCATGGTCAACTAGAAATACCCTTGCCTCAGGAATTTCTTTGCCAGCATCATTCCGCTCATGTGGGGACCGCAAATCCCTTCATGAATTTCTTCCATTGCCCTTTTCGTGTCGTCACCATGGATGCATAACTTGTGCATGCCACAGTATGACCTTTTATACAACCTTCCACCACAAATGATGTACTGTGATGCCAATCTTTGCAAAGCTATCCGGTCTTTCCTGTTTGCTCCTTCCAGGTATTCTCCTTTCTCAACCAGATTCCGAATATCGTGGTACCAAGGCAAACCATCATTGAGTTCAACGACATTCACCACATATTCATATGCTGGTCCATCCCTTTGCTCAATCATGATCGGCCTCATCCTTACTCCTATAGGTAATTCCACCATGGATGCCATAGTAGCGAGTGCATTGACAAACTGATTCTTCATTCTTGGGATGTGAGTAAAGGTGACTTGCTCAAATTGATGAATCAGGTTGTCGAGATCCTTATGTTACGGTTTCAACTTTTCCTCTCGCACTTTCCAATCACCATTGGCTTGAGAAACCACCAAATTCGAATCTCCCACCACTTCCAACTTCTTTACCCCGATTTCAAGGGCAGCTTCCATTCCCACAATGCACGCCTCATATTCCGCCTGATTATTGGTAACTCCGAAATTTAACTTGAAAGAGAGAGGGATATGCGGTCCTTCTGGTGACACTAGTAGTATTCCGATTCCGAATCCTTTCTGATTGGCGGCTCTATCAAAGTACAGCTTCCAAATGTCCTCCGATATTGTCATAACATGCTCATCGAGAAACTGAAACTCCGTATCTTCAGGTCCCTCAATCGGGTGATCTGCTAGGAACTCTGCCACAGCCCTTCCTTTCATTGATTTTCGCGTTACGTACTTTAGTTCGAACTCGGCCAATAAGAGCAACCATCGTGCCAGTTTTCCAGTAAGTGCCAGTTTCTCGAATATATATTTGAGAGGGTCCATCCGAGAGATTAACAACACCGAATAAGCTAGCATGTACTAGTGTCTCAATTTTTTAGAGGCCCAAACAAGAGCCCAGCATGTCTTTTCCAATGGGGTGTATCTTTCTTCCGCTCCTACCATCTTTTTGCTCAAGTAATAAACAGCCCTATCTACTTCGGTTTCTCCTTCTTGTGCCAACATACATCCCATTGCTGATTACGTCACAGATAGATACAGAATCAACGGCTTTCCAGGTATTGGTGGCATCAATATCGGGGGATTTTGGAGATACTTCCGGATCGACTCAAATGCTTTCTGGCACTTGTCATCCCATTTGAAAGGCACACCCTTCTTGAGAAGTCGAAACATCGACTCGCAAGTTGCAGTTAACTTGGCGATGAATCTACTGATGAACTGTATTTTTCCTAAAAAACTCCGGACTTCTTTCTCCGTCTTCGGTGGCTCCATTTCTAATATCGCTTTGATTTTGGACGGATCAACCTCGATTCCTCTGGTGGTGATCATGAACCCCAACATCTTCCTTGCGGTGACTCCGAATGTGCATTTTTGCGGATTGAGGCGCATCTGGTACTTCCGTATCCTTTCAAAGAACTTGCGTAATGCCGGGAGATGTCCCTCTCTTTTCTTTGCTTTCACGATCATGTCATCCACATACACCTCGACTTCTTTGTGCATCATGTCATGTAGCAAAGTCATAGCGGCTCGTTGGTAGGTCGACCCAGCGTTCTTCAATCCAAACGGCATGACCCGATAACAGAATGTGCCCCATTCAGTGGTGAAAGTTGTCTTTTGTCCATCCTCTGGTGCCATGAAGATCTGGTTATATCCCAAGAATCCATCCATGAATGACAACAGCGCATGCCCTGCTGTGTTATCTACCAATACATCGACGTGAGGCAAAGGAAAATCGTCCTTCGGGCTGGCCTTGTTCAGATCTCTGAAATCTACGCATACCCTGACTCTACCGTCCTTCTTGGGCACCGGCACAATGTTTGCAACCCACTGTGGATACTCGGTTACCATTAGAAAACCGGCGTTGAACTACTTGATAACTTCCTCTTTGACTTTTTCAACCCAATCTGGCCTGATTTTTCTCAATTTCTGTTTGACTGGTTTTGCATTAGGATATAAGGGAATTCGGTGTTGCACGATTTCAGGATCAATTCCGGGCATATCAGCGTGGGACCAAGCGAAAACATCTTCAAATTCTTTAAGTAAATCAGTGAGCATATTTTGTTCCTCCAAAGATAGCCCAGAACCGATTTGAACCATGCGAGGATTTTCCTCATCTCTCAATTTTATTGAAATAACTTCTTCTTTTATTGGCTGAGCATGCCTTTCATTTTCTCTTTCGATTATGGACTTAAGTTCTTTGGGTATTTCTCCCTCGAACTCGGTCTCATCATTGTTGGGATCAACACAATTTATTTCGGAAACAGCAAAGTAAGCAAAATCATAGTTCATTTCATTTATGAAACCCTCAGGGGTGCAGTACATAGCAGTGGGCTCGAACACAAAAGAAAAGTGATGACATGGAGTGACATGTGGCTCGATCTCTGACTCGAAGCTAGGTACAAACTCTGACCCGGAATTAGACTCAGACTCAGTGAAAGTGCCAGTGAAGTTTACAAAGAGTTTGAAAGTACAATTCTTATATCCTCCTACGGCATCCACAATCAGCAAGCTAGGGTATTCAAGGGCCTCCTACCCGAGCATCATCACTGCTGGCTCTTCTTTATCCTTATCTGTTAGACTGACCTCGTCGAACATTGACATCAGGATCCTACCATCCAAAGCCTCCATCCAGTCTGCTTTGAGTTCTTTCACTAATTTCTTTACTTTTTCATGTTCATCTTCGATGTCCCAAGCATCGTTAGCGAAGATTTCAAATTCCGGGTACACCTCTCCATCCATTTCATTTACAAACGGCTCCAGCTGGCCATGATAAGGTGCATTTGACCCTTCCCTGACAAAGTGGATCTGACGGTTTGCACTGTTGCTTGCCCCGTTAGTTTTTCCTTTTTGCATTTCCTTTAGCGTAGGCTCATACCCTAATCCAAAACGGCCTCGCTAAGAAGGGAATTCTGGAAATTAAGCTACCCCTTGATGAGTTCGGCCTAAACCAGTGCCTGGCAGATAAGACATCCTTCTCATCATTTCGAGAATGGTGGTACTGATTGAAAAATCATCATCAATACAGAGCGTGCACACACCGCCAGATGTATCAAAAGCAAAACCACCAAGTTGAATGTCATTCTTATCATGCATAATTTCTAACAGCGGAGCATTATCTTCAGCATGAGGACGAATGCCAGTGTCCCCGTAGATGGCAACCGTTCCCTTTTCCAATCCAAGCAAGACTTTCTGGTGCAGGGTTGATGGAACTGCCATTATGTCGGGTCGATGCATCCAAGGACGTCCTAACAGCAAATTGAATGAAGCCAGAATCTCAAGTACATGAAATTCCACCGTCGATTTAAACCCTTCCGCGGCAATCTCCATTTCAACAGTCCCGAGCACACTGCGACGGGTGTTATCGTAAGCTCGAACAGTGAGATTAGATGGCATGAAGTCCTTTGGTTTAAGTCCCAAGCACTGAGCTGTTCGGAGAGGATAGACATTGAGTGCAAACCCGTTATCTATCAATACAACTGGAATCCATTTCCCCATGCACTTCATAGTGACATGCAAAGGTTGTTGTGGTCGGTTCCTTCAAGTGGTAAATCAGCCTCGGTGAAGGTTATAGTGTGTTTGGTAGGTTTGGTTGTAATGGCAGCCATCATGGCTTCAGGGGTAGTGTCAGGAGCAATCTCCATGC